>JBBJLS010052252.1:0-13331 GCA_037577275.1 Bryconaethiops microstoma
GGAATAAATGTATAAAAATAAACTTTTGACAGGTAGTGTAACTGTCATTACCATTTATTTGTTCGTTTATTTTCTATGCAGGTTCCAGGCCACCCCCTCCTCAGGAGTTCACCCCCACCAGTCTTCATCTTCCCCGGGTGCCCCCTCTCTCCCCATTCTCCCCCAGCCCCAGCCCAGCCATCCTCAACTTCACCCTGCAGAACCTGGGCCTGATCCCCAGCCCTTCCACCTCCTCCCCTGTGCCCACTGGGGCACCTCTCGACCAGCCCAGCTCCAGTGTCCCCCCAGGCGTGGCCCCACACGGCATGATATTTGTTAAACCTGTTTCTCCAGCAGGAGCACTGCAGAATGGAGCATTGCATGGCCAGCCTGTTACTTTCATCAGCCTCCAGCAGGTGAGACACATACACACACCCGTGTTGCTGACTTCCTCTGACTCAAGTGATTCCTGAATAATTATGTCTACTTTACCTATAGCCCTCACCTCAGAGACCCAAAATTAATTTGGACTCTAAAAGGCTGCAAAAATCCTACAAAACATTTGTTTACCTGTTCTCCATGACGTGGGTAGTATATCAGTATTGTGATTGTAACAGTATAAGATTTATAAAGGGCCCAAATCAAGTCTGTAAATATTGTTTCAAATTTTGTGTTTAATCCCCCATTCATACAGTACAAATATGTCGAAAATAAGCTACAAAACAGCCCATTTTCAGTTTTTTAATGAAATATGAACTTTATTTGAGTAGTCAATCAGTGAATGGTTTATGGATTATCCATTGTAAATGTAATTGAAGCCCCAGTATATTTTTGTACAGTATTTCTTGTCTGGATAAACAAGTGATTATGTCCTGATCTCCTTTTAGCCCCTCCTGACCACACCTAAAGGTGGACCTTCTCTCCAGCACTCCAGTTTCTTCCACACCCCAGTTTCCTCTCTGCCCACCATTACCACGCCCACAGCCCCTAGAAACCTCTACATCCCCCAAAGGAAGCTGGACGTCAGCTCTGAGGACTCTTAGGATGGAGCTTCAGATTTCAACACTGACTCCCATGTTACCCATCCACTAAATCCTGAGCCTGTGTGTGTAATTATTGGACTGGTACTGTAGGTTCTGCTTTATCTTTGTTCCTGTGGTCCTGGTGTTTTAACTGCGTTATGAACTTATTGGAAGACTGAATTGTGTATATGTTTGTGTGTGTGTGTGTATATATACGTATGTGTGTTTGGTGCTTTTGCGCCCAAATAGTGTTCCAAATATAGATCTGTTGAGCTGGGTTGACTCAGAACTCACACACATACACACACACACACCCCCCCAGGACACTGTAATCCAATAGACTTGACATTAGCCGTGGATCCTCTGGCTTTCCTTTGTTATGGGCTAGATTTGTAAAAATACAGGATGCTGTAACTGTTTTTTTTATTTTATTTTTTTTTATATCTTTTTTTTTTTTGTTGTTTTTTTGTTTAATGGGGTTTATAAAAAAAATGTTTATTTTTTAATTTCAGTGTTTCAGGGTCTTTCTACCAAATGTATGAAAACTGGTCAGGAAATTGAGGTCAGTTTGACCCCGGTGCTAAACGTATCCTAAATGTTTATGGCACTGTGCCATATTTCTGCAGGAAAAATAGGACGTGAAGAGCTGGATCAGTAAACTAGTGATCTTATAGCTGTATTTATGCAGATAAAACCCCCACAGATGAAATTTGTATGCAAAAGAGTGTGACGAATGTGCATTAAATATTGCTAACCTAATTCTCTTAATTATTTTACATAATTAAAAAATGGCTACCATTTTAAAAGATTGTCTGAACTTTTCTAAGCTTTTAAACATTTGCGTCTATTTTTTTACTGTTATGTAAACTTTGATTATTGTAACCAGTCATATCTGGTTCTTTACTGTAGTGGATAACATCACGGCCTCCACCAATAAGAGTCCTTGGGCACACCACACTATCCCAGTAAGAGTCTCTGGGCAAGATTCCTAATTATAATCACTTACAGCTGTGATAAACTGTTATTGTAAGTCACTTTAGATAAAAAGCATCAGCCAGCTGTTTTAATAAGAACATACTAATCATGATCAATTTTTATTGTCTTTTTATCCTGTGTTTTAACCTGAAGCTCATCATCTGGACCAAATGCACAAATCATCAGTATTCTCTTTCACCCACTGTTGCAATACAAACTGCTGCATTTGCTCTCTATTGAGCTGAACCACCATTAAATTCCTAAAAGGAAAAATCAGCCACCTATTTAAATTACAATCGATTAAAAGGCTTAACTGAAAGGGAGTCAGCTGGCTGTTTATTGCAGTCCAGAACAGTTTTGTTGTACAGGTGTAGCAGCAAAGTGCTTTAATTGCCTCAGTTATTTACCTGAGGTACAAACAACTTTTAACTGAAGTTTACAGCGGTTTGTTAAGGAGCCCATTAGTGTGAGTAAATGTGTCTCAGGATATGAAATATCGAGCATAGTGATGACTGTAAATCTGTGGTAGTGCTGTTTTGGTGATGCTTCATTTGTGTTGAAGTTGCTGTGGCGACACCATAAATCGTTCAGCATAAACACACTGGAGGGGTTAAAATTCCAGAACCATGGCATGTGTGTGTGTGAGGGCAACACAGTATGAGGGAGTGCCTCAGAGCATTTGGAAGGTCGGAATGGTGAGTTTTATTGATTATTATTATTTTGCCCCTCCCACTGGTGTACAGTGATGTCTTTTTTTTTTTTTTAATTTTTAAAGCAGTTTTAGATGAGGGGCTAAAGGCATTACAGAAAATGTTGAATCTTAAACGATGCGATGAGTCTGACTGACCTGAGGTCTGAGAGTTAGTTTTGCTGGACTTTTATTCTTCATTCTAACATCATTACTGAAGACTCTCTACATACAAAGAGAGAGTCATTAGAACATATCAGACATGATTTTTCCTTTTTTTTTTTTTTCTTCACCCCACCAGTGTGGAACGAGGGCTGCTGGATGGGAACAATTAATAACAATTATTTTAAACGGCAATAATTCAATATATCAACATTCAAATGTTAAACGTAACTTTTAAACAGCTGATAAATCTTCCATTTTGATTCTTCTATTACAAAGATTAAGCTAAACCTTTATTAGTCCCACAAGTGGGAAATTGGCAGTATTTCATACTCTAAGACTCAAGACTGTCAGCTCAGCTGTATATGAAGTTCATAGAGTTTCTCAAGTGCGATATTTTACAGAGCAAGACAAGAAAGTGCAAATGAGAAAACATCAAATTAGGGCAAAAAAATACAACAATAAAACAAACTAGCACAGACTAGTGCTTCATCAGTTCACAACACAGGTAAACCTTGCAAAAAAAGAATAAAGGAAGAGTTTGACACAAAGTGGGAGGGTAGATAGTAAGAGATCAGATGAGATAAACCTTTATTAGTCCCACAAGTGGGACATTTGCATTGTTACGGCAGAAAGTGGACAGTACAAAGGTAATCTGATTAGACAAATAATCGATTTAGGCATAAATAAGGCACAGTATTGAAGCATTTGAAAGCAGTCCAAGGTGTCAGTACAAACGTTCTATATTTCCCAGAAATGGGTTTAAAATGTGAGATTTTTGGGTAAGAAAAAATATTTTGATGAATTAGAATAGTTTTTTTGTTTGGTTATTACTGGACTTAAATAAACACTAAGGTTATGAGAAGTGAAGTGTGTATGTTGTATTTGGTGTGTGTCATCATCTGTGCACATTATACATAAAACAAAATAAGAAGCGACAGACAGGAGGGGGTTAAGGGTCAGGTCAGATGTCTGAGGTGTGAGTGGATGGAGCGCAGGTCTCTGAGTCCCTTTTTTCTGAGGTTATTTTGGGAAGGTTTTCTAATCCAGACCTGCTGGGGGGGCGAGGGTCTGTATATAAGGGTCTGTACGTAAGAGCTGTTCTGAGAAGCAGACCGGACCAGACTGAACGGGACCCTGAGTGGGACGGGGGTGTGAACAGTTCCGGACTGAAGTGGATCAGTAAGTTCTGACTGTTTGAGTATTGCCGGTATTAGAGTGTGATGTTAAATTAAATTAATTGATTAATTGGTAATTATTTGATTTTAAACATACTGAAACCCTCCAGCAGCTTTTATTAAAAATATTACATCTGAACTTTTGAGAAATTAAAAATATTAGTGAAAATTTGTAATTTCTTTAACATTGACATCACAAAATCCCCACAGAGTTTGTGGGTGTGTGTAATTGTATACTACACTATATATTAATATTAATGGTATAATAATTATTATGACTAAAAACGTGATAAAGAGTATAATATATTTACTGATCCGTGATTTCTGGACTGGTGTGTGTTGTGTTTATCAGTACTGGTTTAATAAAGGCTCTATTTGTGGACTGTTATCAGCCCCGCTGTCGTCAGAAACTCTGACTCACTGCTTCCAGATAAAGTTTATATTTTTACGGCCTGAGCTTAGCTGCCCACGGATCACCTGCTCAGTCATGTGACAGAGAGGGCGTGGTCAGTGGGGTTCACTCATTAAGCCTGACTGTTCATTATGAATAAGATCCGTTATAATGAGCCGTATTGAGAGTGAGGCCTGATCTCAGGCCTGAGATTAAGTCTAGACTTGGACTAAACTGCTGTGCTTACATTTTCTTTTCACTTTATAGCGTTCATTTCTTTTTACAGGTTGGTGTGTGTTCTGACTGGGATCAGTGTAAAGCTGTACGGTATATTTGAATGTGAAATGCTGAAACATGACCACAGGGTCAAAACGTCAGTTCATAGTTATGGATTTCTTTCAGTTTTGGTTCAGGGGCGAGACGACACTTAAGCGCCCCACACATACACCCCGGGTAGCAGAATACACACCCCTCAGAAAACATTGGGGACTGGAGAGGGGTTTGGTGGGGGGTCCTTTCATCAACAAACCAGAATCACCTCTTGGAGAACAAAGGGATATGTGTGTGTGTGTGAGTGTGTGTGGGGGGGGGGAGGCATACAGATGGATAAGTAAATAAACAATTTTATTAATACAGTGGCTCTACTTTAAGCGACACCCACACCATGTAAAAGGCTGTGATTTGAGAGTGACATGTTTAATCCTTTGACGCTGTGAGGTGTGTGTTCTCCAGTTCAGCTGGCTGGTCTGAGGATGCCAAACTGGGGGGGCGGAGCTAAATGTGCGGCGTGTGAGAAGACGGTGTTCCATGCCGAGGAGATCCAGTGCAACAGCAGGAGCTTCCACAAGACCTGCTTTATCTGCAGTGAGTCTGGAGCCAAGAAAGCTGAGCATCCTAAACTCAGACCAGGAGTTGGGAGTGTCTCCCCCACCCCACCCCCCATGAGTACTAAACATACACAGAGTTTCAATGTGGCCCAGCCTGTTTCTCCTAAACATAACTATGCTCAGTTTAACATCAAAATGAGATCCTGACCTTTTTCTCACACATTCGTAAACTCAGCTCCTGAGAAAAAGCCTTCTTCTAATCTCAGCTCGATTCCAATTTAATATCCAATTTAATATTCCAATATTAATTTTATTTCTTTTGTCTCACTGCTCTGATCTTTATTTCAGATCTTCAGATCAACCATAAGATCTAAAAGAAAACTTGGTTGTTTTATAAATGATCCTGTACAACATCTGAAATGTTTTTTAGTGATCAAATTCAAGTCTCGGCTACCAAAGTCAGACTGTTTGAGGTCCATAAGGTTGTTAAAGAGAAGAAAACTCAGAAGCTGAGAACAGCAAAAGAATCTTTGCAAGGGTAAAGTGGAATTTGGCAGACATCCTTATCCAGAGCAACTTACAATCATTAGTTACATGGACAGTCCCCCTGGAGCAACTGAGGGTTAAGTGTCTTGTTCAAGGACACAATGGTAGAAAGTGGTATAATCTCCAAATAACATGATTTATTTCTGACTAGACAAAGAAAAGGCTGGGCTGTAAATGAACTGAAAAACACAAACAGACTACAGTGATTAGATCTTCCTATGACTGGATCTAAAGCTCAGTCTAAAGCTTATCTGTATTCTAATGTGTTTGGTGGAGGATGTCCACCTGGTAATGGTAACCGGGGGGTGGGGTCTCCTAAATCTCTGCAGTACAAATACATTAATGAAGCTGCAGATCTGAGATCTCAGCAGTTCCAGTACGTCTTGCGACACAGCGCCTGGTTAGCATAAGCATTAGCATATTGTTCATTAGCAATATGCTAACGATAAAGTGAAGTATCTGGAATTAGTTCATCAGAAATAATTAATCACAGAATTAATCAGAAAGAAGGAACATTCTCAGAACACCCAGTCGTCACACACTTCACATACCTCAGGCAGTTTGGGGACATTTTACTTTTTTCTGAAATGTCTGATTTCCACAGTTTGTGTTCAGTCCACACAGTGTGTTAATACAGGTTTAGTGCATTTAGTCCCCACTGTATGTTAATACAGTTTTAGTGTGTTTGTATTCACTCCCCACTGTGTGTAATACAGGTTTAGTGTGCTTAGTCGCTACACTGTTTTAATCCAAGTTTAGTGTGTTAAGTCCCCACAGTGTGTTAATGTAGGTTTAGTGCGTATTAATGAATCAGAGCAGGTGTTAATACTGATCAACTATTTTTTGTCAAAAGCCCACCTTGAAGCATTTCTGGCTTAAATGAACTTTAAACACCTGAGAGGTTTGAGTAATGACTTCACAAACGGGAGAAAGTGGCCCTGACCTTTGGGTTTGCTCTTCCTTTACTGTTCTTCAGAAAAATAACTGTAAAAGAATTGTTGAAAAGAATTAATTAAATAACTGAATGTTAAGTTTGCAAACAACAAAGGAAATATACATGTTTAAAAGGTAGGCATGGCCGAAGTTTTGAGGAACGGTGTAGTTCAGGTTCTCCTGAGTGTGGATGGTGTGGACCAGGTTGGTGGTGGAGTATGTGTAGTGGGTCTACTGGGAATGCTATGCTATGCTACTCTATGCTAATTCCCCTGCAATTAACTTCCATTCAGGGCTGGTTCTTCTCCACCTGCTGTGATACTCAATCGCTTGGCATTATGGGGTTTACTCTCCCAGCAGCTCTGGGCCAAAATTAGCCCCAGCAGATAAGCTTCAAGAGCAGAACAGCTGCAGGACACAGTGAGGCCACAGCCAAACTCCAGCCCCAACATCTTCTGGCTGATTCCATCATCAGAGCTGCATTAATAACACCTGTCATTATTATAACTGTGTTCAGTTATATGTTCCTTTATTACAATAAGGTTTACTTTTTGCTAAAGTCAAGTCAAGTAGGTGTTTATTGTAATTTCAGGCAAAAACACACACAGTGAAACCGAACAGTGCCCCTCCGGGACCTTAACGTTCTTCTGGGGCCACAACATGGTGTAAAGGTATAGGGGACATTTGGCTGATGCCATTACCCAGAGTGATGCCATTACCTGGAGCAACTGAGGGTTAAGTGTCTTGCTCAAGGACACAATGGTAGAAAGTGGGGGTTTAAACCTGCAACCTTGTGGCCATCAGGCTCACGGTCAAGTGTTTTACCCGCTAGGCTACTACCACCCATTGTGGTCCTGGAGGAACATTGTTTGGTTCCTCTGTGTATTTGGCAGAAATGACAAACACCTATTTAACAACTAACGGCACTAGTGTGAGTTATACTGTTTTATACTGCTTTATAGCAGAGGAGTCATTAAAGTGAGCAAAAACAGCAACTATTAAGGTGGACAATAAACAACTGTGCAAAATTAGAATCAACTGCAGCAACAAGATAGAAAAGTACAGTATGAAATACACGATGTTTACAGTGAGGTTGTTTATTAGGGGGACAGTCCGTGTGTTTATGCATTTGTGTTTAGTAGAAAAGACAGACCAGGAATGTGTGTGTGTGTGTGTGTGTGTGTGTTCTGCAGTGACCTGTCGGAAGGGTCTGGACAGCACCACTGTGGCGGCGCACGAGTCTGAGGTCTATTGTAAATCCTGCTATGGCAAGAAATATGGGCCAAAAGGCTACGGGTTCGGACAGGGAGCAGGAGCTCTGAACTCAGACCCAGACAACAACCAGAACCAAAACCAGGAGTGAGTATATACACATCCACACAACACACACATATACACTATACACACTGTACATATACACATACACACAAATACATACACATCTATGCACTATACACAACATACACACGCTATACAGACTATACACTCACACCTACACTATACACATTCAAGCACAAACACGTACACACTATACACACTACATACACACACACACATCGCTCACATGCTCCTGTTTTGTTTTCAGTTTTTGCGATGTCACTTTTTAAATCCATCTATTTTGTCTACAAGTTTAGCTCCACCCACTCAGTCCAGACTGCTCACAGCCTGCATCACTACAAAGCTCATTTACATACATGAGTCTTAAATTCACAGTGACAGGAACTTGTGAATACAAAGGAAAATGGTCATGTGGAAATCAATTATATTTCTAGTTCATAAAACCACCCATATTTCAGGCATGTAGCTGAGAAATAAATTCTTGTATCCTGTAGAGGTCACTATAAAGGTCAAATAAAAAGGTATTTAATGCTCCTGTTTTTCCGTTTCCAGGCCAAAACCTCCTCGTCCCAGTAACTCTGCTCCCAGTAAATTTAGTCAGAAGTTGGGCGGTTCTGAGCGATGCCCGCGCTGCTCAAAGGCTGTTTATGCGGCAGAGAAGATCATGGGGGCCGGGAAGGTAAAGCAGCTCTAACACACTTAAAAACTAGTTGGGTCAGGGGTTCTGCTGCTGCTGTCTAGAACCTGAAACATCAGACTGGTTCTGCTGGAATGGAAAAGTGTGTGATGATTCAGGCCTGCAGTTAATACCAAGCGGATCTTTCATCTCTTGTTAGCTGCATTAGGGTAAGCGGGCGATGTGATTTCTAGTGAAACTGTCACTTTCATTAGTGTGATTGAGTCAAGAAACACCTATGATTTCATAGCAAACGCCTGTTCTCCACTGCTGTCACCAGTGTTTATGTTGCCTTGTCGAAAAATGCTACCATAGCACAAATTGATAGCAGAGTCTATCAATTCACACTAACCTATCAAAAAATGCTACCGTGAAGTTTATACAACTACCAGTTTTATAGTCAGCTTTAACACAGATAGTGATGAGAAATAGCCGAATAATATTCAGAATCAGAAAAATATATATAGGCAGTGTTTGGTTTATCAGTGTCTACTCGAACTCTAAGACCTACAGAGCCAAAACGGATCCAGCGCTTTCTGAACAATCAGTTCTGATCAGACCACAAAGCTCTCATTAAGGTCTCTCTGGATAAAAGCTACTGCCAAATGCTATAAATATAAATGGTACTGTGGAAGTAAATATAAACATAAATCCGCAGGCATGGCACAAGACGTGTTTCCGCTGTCTTCTGTGTGGGAAGAGCCTGGAGTCGACAACCGTCACTGACAAGGACGGAGAACTTTACTGCAAAGGTACAGATCCTACAGCACACTGATCCCATCACCAATGGACACTGTTCTGGAGTCTGAGACTATCCTCCTCCTGATGAAATCACACTGGAGTAGTTGTGTCTGAATGGAGGGGTGTGTATGTGTGTGATAAGTTCATTAGCACAACACTGCAGCTGAAGGTGTGCTGAGCTAGTTAATGAGATCAAGTTTAATTGCAGTGATCTGATCTCTCTGAACGTCTCTGATCACATGAAGGACAGGTGAGGTGGAGCAGTGGGGACATCATAAGCAGTGCTTTTCAATCTCTGGGCTTTTTTTTTGTTACTGCAAAGTGTAATTTACAAATGTATAACAATTGCATTCTTTACAATAACAAAACACGTTTATGTTAGGCTTCATTAAGAACATGGCATTACGCATTAACACACAGGTGCTCCGTCTTCCATTAAAACATCTTGTCTCCATTAGAAACTTCAGGAAGATCCAAGGCCCCTGTTGATGTTTTTGCTTCTTCTTTTCCAGTCTGCTATGCCAAAAACTTCGGTCCTAAGGGGCGTGGCCTGGGGAACATGGGTGTGGTTGAAGAAGGAGAATGACCAACAATAAACATTAAATAAATTATTTATTGATGTGGCCGTGATGGCCACGTATGAACCTCATCGAGTCCTGTTCTTTGGCCGGTGGCCAGCCTGATGAATAATTCATACCGGATACTGAATCATTCATAGTAGATATTGAATAATGTATAGTGAATAATGCACAGAGGACACCAAATAATTCATTGTAGATCCTGAATACTTCCGACACAAGGGCACACGGGATCAAGGAGGAAGAAAAGCTCCATAAACAAGTTATAAAACAGCTGATTTTATTCCAAGAATTAATTTCAGCACAAAGTTCTTCCCTGGTTGTGAAATACACTGGATAAAAACTTGCAAGGTCCACTGGAGAGAACTGCAGAGTTCTGGAAGATTTCAAACAGGACTTTAGCTGGACAAAAAGTCCAAAGTGAGGATATATTAAAAAAAAAGACCTTCAATTTAAGCAATCAGACAGACTCTGGGTTTAAGTTACCCTGATAACTAAAAAAGTGCTTTTGAGTTGAATCCCAAGCTGCACAGAGACCAGAGCAGCATCAAAACCACATGGTGAACCCAGTGGAGCTCCAGCAAAGGGCAAACACAAAGAACCAGGATGAATTCACCTCCGTCTGTCTGATATTTAAATAATGTTATTAAAAAACAATTATAGGCATGTTTTCAATACCACTGCTTTTAAACTGGGCAGATATCTGTGTCCACTTTAATGTTCAGAGCTGAAGTTGACAAGATCTCAGGAAACAGTAATAATGAAGGTAATAATACTGTAATAACAGGCCAAAGCCTAATAAATCAGCCCATGGAGTTCAAACAAGCGTGACGGCTGCTCTCTCTGCTTCTTGAGGCAAAAGAAAAGAATCCAAGAAAAATTTCAAAATATTGATAAAAGAATTTCAGAAACATAATAATTTAGCACTAATCAATTATTAAAGACCAGAATAAAATTCTTTATGCAGTAAAAATATTTAGGTCAACGTCACACACTTTACATTTTCCAAATACTTCGTCCTTAGAACATGATTGACAAAGTTAAACACTTTGATTTATAAATGGATACATTTATTTTATCAGATCTCTGGGCTGTTTTGTTTTGAACACATTGAGTAAATGGTACGACTTCAGATGGGTTCTTTTAAAGCACTGCAGCTTCTGTGATGTTAAAGTTATGAAACAGTGGGAAATGGATTTAAATTCAGTTTGGAGGCAAATTTGATCAGATTTCCTCCTGATCTGATCAGATTTCTATCAGATTTTAATCTGATTTGATCAGATTCATCTCAGACTTGGTCTGATTTATATCTGATCTATATCAGATTTGTGTCTGATGTGTTTGTGGTGGTTCCCTGACAGCAGAATGTTCTCCAGTGGAGAAAGTGGTTACATCCATATAAAAACAAGAGTTCAATATAAAGTACCTGTGGAGGTAAATATACATAAAAACGACCGTTCCAAAGATTACAAAACATTTCAGATCAAAATATACCAGCATTTTTACATTATACACACACTAATTATATATATATAAAATATTTATTTATAGATAAATCTCATGTTTCCCTTACAGAGGCTCATAAGACAGTAAGACCTTCAGCTTGTTACTGTATAAAGGCAGACAGCCCCCCCCGCCCCACTTTCTGAGTCCACTCTTCTCTCCACTGAAAGGCCAAGGGGACTGGGGGTCAGCTGGGGTCAGACAGGTTCCATGCTGGGGAACAGGTGGTCTCTGTTGAGGCCGGTAGAAAACTCCTGGGTCCAGTCCAGCACCATCGGCTTACAGAACCCACAGCAGCGCAGCTGGAAGAAGTTCACCAGGTTCTTCAGCACTCCCCGACTTCCAGAGGAGAAGAAGAAGGAAATCGATTCACACACTTTTACACAGCACAGACAGGGTGTCATGCTAAAGTCTGGGCACCTCTGGTCAGACTACACTAATTACAAACTTTTAGAAATGGCATACTGGCAATAATCCTAATATAAACTACAAATAAAGTCGATAAATAAAGTGAAGAAAAACAGCAATTTTTTCCCCCCTCCGGCCAGAGAAAAAAAAAACAAACACAGCATATCAATTTGTTCCCTGTAGTCTTATTTGCAAAAAAATATTTCAATATTTATTTTAGAGGTGCCCAAGATATTCCAAAAGACTGACTGGGTCAGACCAGATTGTTGAAATAAAAATAGTTTATATTTTTACCTTTTCACATTTTTTTACAAACAAATGTGTCCCTCTATTACCAAAGGGAGGGAGGGAGAGAGAGGAGAGAAAAGAAGAGAGGAAGGGAGAGAGGGAACGAGAGAGGTAGGGAGAGAGGGAGGGAGAGAGAGGAAGGCAGAGTGGAAGGGAGAGAGGGAACGAGAGAGAGGGAACCAGAGAGGAAGGCAGAGTGGAAGGGAGAGAGGGAACCAGAGAGGAAGGCAGAGTGGAAGGGAGAGAGGAAGGGAAAGAGGGAACAAGAGACAGGGGGAGGGATAATGTTAATGAGAAAGTTCTTACTTGAAGGGGTTCTGTCTGATAGAGAAGGACTGTGGAAACTTCCTCTGACTGTGCATC
Organism: Bryconaethiops microstoma; assembly: GCA_037577275.1. Lineage (NCBI taxonomy): Eukaryota > Metazoa > Chordata > Actinopteri > Characiformes > Alestidae > Bryconaethiops > Bryconaethiops microstoma. Next base: position 12,597 of record JBBJLS010052252.1, read on the forward strand.
AAATTTGCCCTCTCAGCCGTCGTCAGACCCAGAAACGCAATCTGAGAGAGACAGAGAGAGACGAAAAAACATTAAGGGAACATAGATGTTCTTATATGTTGTGAGATGTGCTCGGACGGTCTAAGATGTGGCTTAAATGAGATTAGATGAGCTGAGATGAGATGTTCTGACCTGGTACAGCTGCTGTAGTAGCAGGACGGAGGACCAGGAGGCGTGAAAGAAGGCCAGGCAGAAGATGTAGAGCACCCAGGGGGAGCATCCGACCAACCCAGTCACAACACCCCAAAGACTCTGCTCTGAAAACTCACCAGTGCAGTGATTCGACCAGTCTGCAGACAGACAGAGAGAAAGAAAGAATTATGTCACTGTCACTGTAGTGCTGAGAACAATTAATCACCACAGTTATATCTGAACAGCAGGTCCTGTGTTCAGAATCTGGACCACAGTCTGAACCTGCACACCTGAATAGAGGAGATGCATCAGTTTGTCCTGAAGCAGCAGGAAGGTTCTGGATCTGTGACTTACACTTAATACTCCCGTAAAAGATCCAGAGGCCCAGGAGGTTCAGGGTTATGAGGAACAGGACAAAAAATTTATGATTCCTGGCACCTGCCGAGAGAAAGTCAGGGAGATGTGAGAGAGACACAGAGACAGACAGAGACTCAGAGAGAGAGAGAGAGAGAGAGAGAGAGAGAGAGAGAGAGAGAGAGAGAGAGAGAGAGAGAGAGAGAGAGA
>JBBJLS010052283.1:0-13330 GCA_037577275.1 Bryconaethiops microstoma
CCATTCACTCTCTCACACACACCCCATTCACTCACACTCACACACACCCCATTCACTCACCCCATTCACTCTCACACACACCGCTCACACACACTCACACCCCATTCACTCACACCATTCACTCTCTCACACACACCCTATTCACACACACTCACACCCCCCATTCACTCATGCCATTCACTCACACCATTCACTCTCACACACACACCATTCACTCTCTCACACACACCGCTCACACACACACCCCATTCACTCTATCACACACACTCACACACACCATTCACTCACAACATTCACTCTCACACTTACACACACACACACACACACACACACACAGTCAATTTAGAATCCCTAGTTCACCTGACGCTCATGTCTTTGGACTGTGGGAGAAACTCTAAGACCCTGGAGGAAACCCACGTCACCACAAGGAAAACATGCAAACTCCACGCGCGCACACACACACACACACACACACACACACACACACACACACACACAAGAGTGCTAGCCACTGTACCACCATGGGGCCCGTAATAGTAGCTTATGTCCCACAAATTACCCTGGTGCTAACTGCCTAAATCATCACACACTCTCCTCAGACCGTGTGTAGTTGTTCACACATGCGGTTTCTTACCCTGTACGACGCACTGATATCAACAAACACTGACTAAAGTAAGTTAGTATAGCTATATCCATGTTTATAGAGAACGCTATCATATAGAGTCCGAAACCTCATAATAAATATTCTGCTATAAATTAACTGATAAATAATTGACTTACTGGCCTAAATATGTGCTCTATAATTGTGAAAATAAGAAAAAGATTAATTAAATGCAGTACAGGAATTTTAACATTTTTTGCCCTAAATTCTGCATAAATTGATAATTACATAAATGATTAATATTTCAATAATTGATACAGCAACCTAAATGTTTTGTCTCTAGCTAATGTATTCCAATTTAATTAACTGATGACTAACTAATTAACTAATTCATGTTCAGTAAGCTTCCTTGCACTGAAACGCCACATGTCTTGACCTTTTATCGTGAGGGTTGTTTGGTTTTTTTACAGCTTTACTTAATAAGCCATTAGGGCAAGGTTCACTTTTCAAGTCCTTCAGCTGTGGGTGTGAAGTGAAAACAGAGAAGTGAATACAGAACACACAAACACCTCTCAGTGAAACCAGAAGCCCAGATGGAGGTCTTGCCACAATCAATGAGCCTCTTTCATACATCCAACACACGCCATGAGAAACTTCTGCTAACATCTCAACACCCAATACAGGCAAGGGCTTGTTTATTAAAGGGCCCGTACCTTATACTTTTACCTTATTTCCTCCACTGAGGTCCTTTTGAGGTAGGTTTGAATAACAAAAGCAGTTGTAACTATTTTTTACACTACATTTTTGACATTCTGATGTATTTGTATCCCTCAATAACCTCCCTTTATCCCTTAGAATTAAATGTGCCGATATAAGGCCAATATATGTAAATAACCTTGGTTCTGATTGGATGCCCTTGAAAAACAGTCCAGGCTGCAGTTCTTATCATTTCAGTGTAAATCAGAATCAGAAAACTTTTCAGATGCTGGAGGACATCGCTAGACTGCTGTAGGTTAAATATGTAGATATGGAGATGTGTCGGATTTTGTGACATCACAAAAACAAATCCTGGTGTTACTTAATCCTCTACCTGGCAACCCACAGCACTGCACAGTTTTACTGATCCTCATCCCAGCACCTGATTCATCAAGAGCCTTTATCAGTCGCTGCAGTACTGCAGGCTGCCAGGAGCACGATTAAGAAACACTGCTTCATTCATAAATGACCTCTATGTGCCTATAGCAGAGCTGAACCAGAGGGGGCGCTGTGGAGACCACAATTACAATGTTATGATACTTTTCCATACATGTACAGGCACCGTGCTGTACATAAACCTTAACAATCCGGTAACTGTGTTTCTGACATGTCAGCAGTGTAGTAGTGATGTAAAATCATGGTTTATGGCCGGTCGTCCCAAACCCACGTCCATGGAGTGGAACCAAAGGAAAGTTTTTCTGTCAGAGCCGCTTTTGTTATTGTGGGCAGTCCTGTTTGTACTTCGTTGACTTCCCAGTTTATATCTCCATTGTTGCTTTTTTTTTTTTACACGGACAGTAAAAACAATGGTCTCTTTCCAAGTCTTGGTCTGTTGTCATGACAACATTTAAACCAATCAGAAAGCAGTGATGCAGTCATCTTGGCTGCAACCTGCTTTTAGCCCTGCCGTCGAGGAGCTTGGGTTCGGCTTGCTTTATTTGTAATGGACAAATGTTTGTTCACGGTATGACACAAGATCTCCAATTGTCAATTAGAAAAGAATGAGGCCAGTATACAATATAGCATTACAACTATTTCAGCATTCATAAACCGTAACATGGGTGGTTTCATAAAACTAGGGCTGCGCAATGTTACGTCTGTCACAATATTGGTATCACAAAAGTCTGCAATAAGCAAATGAGCCTCTAACCAATCACAATGTTTCTGACAGGCTGTCCAATCACAACTCCATTTGAGTTACTGTGTGTTCTGATGAATCCAGGTCGTCCTGTAATCCAACAAATGTCTTATTTTAACCATTAATGGTGTTAACCATTAATGGGCGGGGCTAAACTGCTGTATGCAGAATAAAGTGATATATTTACAATGTGTTGGTTTTGTGACATCACAGAAACTATGATTGGAAAACAGGCTGTTTTTATAGCTTATTTTCCATATATGGACTGTATGCATGGGGGAGGTAAACGTACTATTTAAAACAATATTTACAGACTTTAAGCCTTCTTAATTCCAGAGAAGTGATGATATGGACCCTTTAATATCTTGAAAGGCATTGCAATCACAATATGTAGGAAAATACTGATATTTTATCCATATCATGCAGCTCTACTTGGAAGGGCACCTACTTGGAGTTTATTCACCATAAAGGTACCTGTAGGGAAGTTTATCCTGTAATTAAGGGCACCTATATTGCACCGCATCACTGGGGTCATGTAGGTCCACTGGGGTCATGTAGGTCCACTGGGGTCATGTAGGGGCACTTTATAATGGCACCACAGGAAGGACACCCCTAGGGAACATCAGGGCACATTATAGGGCACTGCATCTCATTTTCTTCACTGGAACAACACTAATTAAGACACATTTCGAATGCTCTTGCTCTAGAGGACACATCATCATAATTTACTGCATGACGAGGCAACCTGGAGTGCGCTCAATAATTTTTCTCCCATGTAAAGGGATGCCGACAGGGCACTTCTTATCATTTTCGCCCCTCAAGAGGGCACTTCAGCAAGACTTCTTCAACCATGAGGGCCCCCAAGTCTGCCCAGTGATGCGTTGAGTAACATGTGAGCTGAAGTGTAAAAAAATAAGCTAATAACACCCTGACATGATGGAAATGTAGGAGTAAATCAAAATGGTAGTAATCTGTGTTGCTGCGATGCTTGAATGCCCATATGCTGATGGCTGTAACTGAGCTGTCAACAAAAACCTGGACCTGCATGAGAGAGAGGCAAATTCAGATCATATATAGATATATGTGATATGTGTGTGTTTGTGTGTGTGTGTGTGTGTGTGTGTGTTTGCTGAAACCCTTGCACAGTTGCGGAAACTGCAGATATCCTCCGCATTTTTTTTTTTTGCTTTTATGACGCACATGCCTTGTCCGCCGCGCCCTCTCGTCCACGTGCTGGTTGTTTAAGTTTGGGTGCGGCAGTTAGCAAGGTAATCAGACACCGGAACGGAATGAACCTCCACTGCTCAGCGCCGCCCCAAACATAAACAACAAGGACGAGGGAGCGTGGCGGACGAGGCCCGGACGGCACAGCTTTTTTCATATATAATTTCATATATAATTTTTCATGCATTTAGTGCTAACATAAATATTAACGTAAATTCAGCTACATTTATATGTAAAATATAACTATACATTTTTTGGTACTGTCCAGGGAACACAAAGAAAGCACGTCTTGGGATGGTGAAATACCATCCAGTCCAGAATTTCTCCTGTGGAGCGTCACGAGTGTTCTCGTGTTTTTCGGTTCGTTCTTCTTAAAGCCGTGCATTTTTATTACTGTAAATTACATTAATTTATTACTGTACTTACCTGCTTATACCAAAGAAAATGTGTTGTATGAATTACAGTACAGTCTATACAGGGGTGACATCGGTATTTACATTCTAGCACTGCTAGAGTTCAGTGTAAACTTTAAAGTACGGATACGGGTTTGCCTTTATATTTTTTAAGGGTAATGTATTGTATTGCGCTGAAGTTAATATGAAATTAAAGTGTTTTGGGAGAATATTTGGGGGCATATTTATGGTTTAGACTATAAAAATAGGCATTTTTCGGCATTTAGGCATTATAGGCATCACCACAAATTTGCGGTTTTTCACTATATGCGGGTGCTCTTGGAATATCAATGTAATGCACATAATCAAGCACCAAACTATCAGCTCATGGCTATATTACCATCAGACATTTAAAGATTGTACACAGGCACGTAAATCAGATTTAAACATGTAAGTAATTATTTTCTATACTTTGCATAAGAATCGTTCTTAAATGCCTGTTAGCTTGTTAGCTTTGTGCTGTGCCAGCTTGTGTGAGGACAGATGAACTGCAGTTACAGAGAATATAAAGGGTAATTCAGTCTGTTCGCCTGGCAGCTCTTCATCTGCTTGTATTTTAAGTTTAACAGCTGGACTTTTTCAGGCCACTGCCGCTGTGCTCTCTTCTCAGGTTTACTCTCACACCTGTCCTGTTCCTGCGCCACTGCCAGCTCCACCGAACTGTGGCAGCCGCTTCAATCTGCAAGTTGTTCTAAAAACTTCTCACACACATTTAATGTGTTTTCACAGCTGACAGTCTGGAACAAAATTCAGACTTAAACCAGTTAGTTGCAGGACACACTCAGCATCACCTGCGCTATGTCACCACCAACGTCCTGTCGTCATCACTTACACCTCGACCTCATCACCTGTGTTCCTGTCATCACCAACATACTGTCCTCATCACCTGCGCCCTGTCCTCATCACCTGTGTTCCTGTCATCACCAACATACTGTCCTCATCACCTGCGCCCTGTCCTCATCACCTGTGCTCCTGTCATCACCAACATACTGTTCTCATCACCTGTGCCCCCGTCCTCATCACCTGTGTTCCTGTCATCACCAACATACTGTCCTCATCACCTGTGCCCCCGTCCTCATCACCTGTGTTCATGTCATCACCAACATACTGTCCTCATCACCTGTGTTCCTGTCATCACCAACATACTGTCCTCATCACCTGTGTTCCTGTCATCACCAACATACAGTCCTCATCACCTGTGCCATGTCCTCATCACCTGTGTTCATGTCATCACAAACATACTGTCCTCATCACCTGTGTTTCTGTCATCACCAACATACTGTCCTCATCACTTGTGCCATGTCCTCATCACCTGTGTTCATGTCATCACCAACATACTGTCCTCATCACCTGTGCCATGTCCTCATCACCTGTGTTCATGTCATCATTAACATACTGTCCTCATCACCTGCACCCCGTCCTCATCACCTGCATTCTGTCTTCATCACCTGCGTCCCGTCCTCATCACCTGCGCCCCGTCCTCATCACCTGTGTTCCTGTCACCACCAACATCCTGTCCTCATCACCTGCCGCCCCATCCTCATCATATGTGTCCTGTCCTCATCACCTGTGCCCTGACCTCATCACCTGCGCGTACACCAATTGGTTTGTAGACAGGTGTGCGTTCGACGTTGGAGGGTTAAACAAGTAAAACTGTCTTTCCCATTTGTCGATGCAGCATCTGTTGAATGGCAGCTCACATCTTCATCAGAAAAATCTGAAAATGTTATTGATAGTTGAGGATATTGTTTAATCACAGCTTTTGCAGTTCATTTATTGTCAGGTGCCATTGCCCTCTCTCAACCTCTCTCTAAATAAATATAAGTCGACTTGTGTTTCTGCAAGTCAACTTGTAATTTCTTCACTAGACTAAATTAACTCCTCTCCCTGTGTGCCACCATGGTTTATTGTTTCTTCTCGTCTAGTTCTTCTCCTTCTATTGTTTAATGGCTGATGATATCCCGCGTCACATCTGAATCATCCCAAAAAGTGTTATCACGCTTCAAACGAACCAGACCAGGGTTCAGTTTGATCTGGACCAAGACCACATCTTTTGGCCTGACCAAATTTTGGCCCTTGGTCTAGACTGTGGTCCAAGGCACCTTTCAGACCTGCTTTTTTGGTTAACGAGGTACGTATGAATGTACCTTCGATGTCACATAAAGACATAATTTACATCTTTGGCCTGGCATATCAGTTTCCAACAAGCCATAATAAGGAAATACAGTGGTCATAATAAAATGTGGAAGATACTGATTTTTATTCTTTAAATGCACTCTTTAACTAGTATAACTTTTCTGCAACACATCCTTGAATGGCGTATTATCTTATTTTATAGCTGTAATTGTTCCAAAGTCTTCCAAAGTCTACAAAAACCTTGAGCTTACCAAACTCAGGAGACCTGCTCTAAATACAGGTTCAATATCAACACTTGGAGCCTAAAAACAAACAACTGACCTCATGTTAACATTGTACCTAAGTACAGAAATAGCTATGATGTCAAAGGCTATAATGTTACAGACTGGCTGAGCTGCCTCCATATAATAAACCTCATCTTAGCTGGAAAAAAGGTGTTTTTAACCTCTTTAATGCCAAAAAGGTGACTATTTCTGCCCTTTTACCCACTCTTCTGCTTTAATAACTTTAATTCTTATTTATTATGTGGAGAACGTGATCTAACACAGTAAAAAAACAAAGTCTTTAATTTTTAAGATCTTAATTTGTAGTGTTACTATATTGACCATTTAAACATGAACAGGATAATACACTTCTGTATCATTACTCTTGGTGAAATAAATCAGTGATAAGCATTTCAATAGCAACAATAAGAATGAATTATGATGAATTGTTAAATATATTTTTGGTACAAAAACCCACATAAACATCGTGACAAAATGAAATAGAAGGAAAATGTTGAAAACAGGCCCTTGGCCAGAATAGGTTGACTTCAGTTGGGTTACACAAACAAAATTCATCACCTGGAGCTGTGATTGGTCACCCTGTCAGACACCGTGATTGGTTGGAGGCTCATTTGCATATTGTAGCCTTTTGTGTTATCAGTATTGCATAGACAGATATTGCGAGAACGATTAACAGATGATATAATAGAAAACAACAAAAAACTCCAAAAAAATAACTAAAGGGTGTCCAGAGCCACTGAAGCGAAAGTGCAGTAGTGTGCCTGAAGGATAACTGTACTGAGGCTGTATATGTTTGTGAGTGTTTGTCAGTTCTCGAGCTCTCAGAGACTCAAGCATTGCTTGTCTTGAACCTCCGTTGCTCAAGAGAACGGAGGACATGCATCAAGACTCTCTTCAATCCTGGCCCCCCAGTGGTGAAACAAACTCCTTCTGGTGATCAAACTCTTCTCTTCACTCGTTTATGCTTTTATGTACATTTACGTACTAATGTCTGACTTTTTCTTTCTGACAGGGTTTGTTCAGGTGTGTAAAACCGTAAATGTAATTGTAACAGGCCTACTGAGCAAAAGAGCTCAGCCTCATGGCTGTGCTAACATGAAAGCCCAGAAGAACAAGACTTTCAGTCTCCTTATCGACTTCTGAGGCTGATTAAAAGGTTAACAATGACTCACAGTCACAAGACAAACAGGTAGGCCACTGCACTTAATATCACACAATGGATCACTGAACCACAGACGTCCAGCATAGTGACCAGAGAAGCAGAGTAGAATGGATGAGGTCCGCTGAAATTATAAAACTTCAAAACGCTTGGCTGATTCTCTTTTTGAAAAAATAAATTGGGGCTTTTCTTTGACAAGATTACTGCTGCAAATAGAAAAACAACCCTGAATACCCCAAACATGACATCCTGTGATTGGACGGCCTGGGGTTGGTAAACCTCAGATTGGGTGGCTTGTGGTTGGACGGCGTGTGATTAGTTTGTCTGTGAATAAATGGCCTTGGGTTGGATGGCCTGGGTTTAGTAAGCCTCTAGTTGGATGGCCTATAATTGGATACCCCGTGATTGGATGGCCCGTAAACCTCTGAATGGATGGCTTGTGGTTCGACAGCCTATAGTTGGACGGCCTGTGATTGGTTAGTTATCCTATAACAGGTTAATCTAAGACAGAAGTTTATAATTAGATAACATATTGTTGATTAGTCTGTGATTGCTTGGCCTGTGAGTGGTTGGACATCCTATAGGCTAAAAAATAGACTAAAAATGAACTCCAATAAGGTCACACACCAATAAAATATAACAGAAAAACAAGTGACAACAAAAAGGTTGAATGATGGAAAAATGCAAAACGTGCGCTTGAGTTATTCTAACATTTTAGTAAATTTGGTTGTGTCAGCACTAAACCCTAAGGGAGCTCAGTCACCACTGCAAAAGAGAGAGAGACAGAAAGAGAGACAGAAAGAGAGAGAGAGAGAGAGAGAGAGAGATATTTATAGTTGACAGCATTATTGTTGCTTCACTAGTCAGGTTTCTACTGATGACCGCATTCAGGGGGGCCTGAACCGGAGCACGAGAATTTAATAAGACACGAGGCACGGCAAGCGAAAGCAGGGTGAGAGAGGAGGAGGAGGAGGAGGAGTGTGGAGCAGAAGGAGGGGGTGTTCAGAAGAGAAATGCCTCCAGAGTGGACTTGGCTCTTTTCTTGTGGAAACGCACCTCAGGTTAGAGGCAGAGACGCTGATGTGGACTGACAGGCATTGCATAACAACTGCAGCAAACAGGGCCACCCAAAAACATGGCAGTGACAAAAACCCGCCAACAACACGAGGGCCAAGCATGGGGCGGTGCAGTGTGTTTATCGAGAATGGGTGCACGGTTTTAAAATGCTCAAATTACTAGGGCTGCACAATGTATCATTTGATAATCGTTATTGCGATATCGGTCTCTGTAATACAGATATCACAGAATGATGAGCCTCAAACCAATCACAGGGTGAACGATCACAGCTCCAGGTGAGTTACTGGATGTTCTGATGGATCGAGGTCTTCATGTAATCCGACAAGTATACAATCATTAATTGTTAAAGGTGTTGGTGAATCGGTGCATGAATGGGCGGCGCTTATATATATGGGTAAAAGAGAAAATAATATTTAAATATACAAACAATTTTCCTAGATACATGATTCCTGTGTCCATACTACTGAATGCTCTAAATTACAATTTCATTAAAGAATCGAAAGACACATACAGGCTAACACTGTTGGACTCTGAACTTACGTCATAAAACTGGCAAACTCTCCAAAAATACACCCCATAAACCTGCAAGCTTTGTGCAGTGTGGTGGTTTAGTGGATTTGGCAATAGCAGAGTACAGCCGAGTAGCTGGTTAAAGTTTGCTAGACTTAATTTTATGCAGCGTCATTTTAATATGCAGGAGTGTTAGTTTGCTTAAAGAGTGGATGTAGCATCTATCCTTTATCTGAGCCGCTTATTCTTAACCAGAGAAACACCCTGGATAGGTCACCAGTCCATCACGGGGTAGACACACACACACAAACACACACACACACACACACACACACACACACACACACACACACACACACACAGTCACGCTGAGGAGCAATTTAGCATATCCAGTCCACCTGATGTTATCTTTGGACTGTGGGAGGAAACCAGAGAACCCAGTAAAAACCCACACAGATACAGGGAGAACATGCAAACTCCACACAGAAAAGAGCTTCAGCCACCAGAAATCGAACCCAGGACCTTCTCCCACTACTACTGACCAATATTCATATTTCAAATTAACAGAATAGAACACAATACAATAGAATACAATGCAATACAATACAATACAATACAATAGAAAGTAATAGAATGCATAAGAATAAAAGAGCTTTAACATCCCAGTAAGAGTAAGTGCGACAAAATTAAAATGTTACCAAATGCAACAATAAATAAATTAAATCAAATGGTGTACGCTGGACAAAAAGTATCTAGATCATTTCTTGTTTCCAACAGACTACAACTGCGTTGATTTCAAAAAACGCCTTTTATTTTTCCCCATAGAAAACCAATCTGACCCCAAGTTCCTAATATGGGTGCGGCACCATTTACAGAATGACGACACAAATGACAAAATACTTGAGATTTGAGGTGACAACAATAATACACACTGCATGACCCAATTTAAACAAAATGGCTTTCCGGACCCTATATGAGCAACTTTTACGAAATACCAAAACCATGTGTATGATGTCATATTGGTGGGTTAGGTCATTGGTCACTCCCCCCCATTTCTCTTCTCTTCTCCTCCAGTCTCCAGACAGCTGTGAACGGCTCATCTGATTCCGAGCCAAGTGCACATCTGGAGGGTGTGTGAGTGAGTGGGTGTGTTTTATTCCACCCGTTGTGTTTTGGGAGAACATAAAGGGTGTTTCGAGAAGGAAGTGTGTGCCCCAGGGGGTTTGTCTTTACCAAATCACTGACACACCCCCTGACCCCGCCCAGCCCCAGAACCCTGGACCACTGAGCAATAGGCCTATGGCTCAACCTTACAACACACTCAACATCTCCCAGCCCAGGAATTAGGGCTTAAAGGTCCTGTATACAACATTTGTCTTGTTTTATTTCCAGTTACAACATTTGTGTGACTGTTATGTACCTTAGGATGTTTAGAAATCATAGGGACACTTTAAATTAAAAGTTTGACGGTGTGTATACAAAAAACACATCGGGGATGATTTTCAGTCTGTGATTACTGGCTGGGCAACAGTGCATGACGACCACTTTTTTAATCAATATATTAGTAGGGCATTTTGAAGGTAACTATAGCAAGGGCTAAACCCGGCTCTGACTGAGGTAAACCCAGCTATAACTGAGCTAAACCCGGCTCTGACTAAGATAAACCCAGCTCTGACTGAGCTAAAACAGATTATGGCTGAGCTAAACCCGGCTCTGACTGAGGTAAACCCAGCTATAACTGAGCTAAACCCAGCTCTGACTGAGCTAAAACAGATCATGGCTGAGCTAAACCCGGCTCTGACTGAGCTAAACCCAGCTCTGACTGAGCTAAACCCAGCTATAACTGAGCTAAACCTGACTCTGACTGAGCTAAAACAGATTATGGCTGAGATAAACCAGATGTAACTGAGCTAAACTCAGCTATAACTGAGCTAAACCCAGCTGTGACTGAGCTAAACCCAGCTGTGACTGAGCTAAACCCAGCTGTGACTGAGCTAAACCCTGCTGTGACTGAGCTAAACCCAGCTATAACTGAGCTAAAACAGAATATGACTGAGCTAAACCAGATTTTGACTGATCTAAACCCATCTATAAGTGAGCTAAACCCAGCTGTGACTGAGCTAAATCCACTAGGAACTAGCTAAACCCGGCTATAACTGAGCTAAACTCAGCTATGACTGAATTTGACTCGGTTATGACAAACCCAAGTATTACTGAGCTAAATCAGGTGTAACTGAGTTAAACCTAATCATGACTGAGTTAAACTCAGCTATGATTGAATTAAACTCGGTTATGACAAAGCTAAACCCAACTTTTACTGAGCTAAATCAGGTGTAATCATGTGTAACTGAGTTTAACCCAATTATGACTCAACTCAACTGCACTCTCAAGTCTACCTGAGCTAAACCCGGCTACGACTGAGCTAATCTCAGGTCTAACTGAGCTAAACCCAGCTACAACTGAGCTAATCTCAGGTCTAACTGAGCTAAACATGGCTATGGCTGAGATAAACAAGATGTAAAAAAAAATAAAATAATGACAAACACCAGATATCAGCACTGACCCACAATTCCCTCATCAGTGCATCTGTAATGTGTCCCAGACGACTTCCAGTCAAAGTCCTACTTAAGATGATGGTAATAATCACTGTACCAACCACAGTCTCTGTCTCTCTCTCGCTCTCTCTCGCTCTCTCTCGCTCTCTCTCGCTCTCTCTCGCTCTCTCTCGCTCTCTCTCGCTCTCTGACTAAGCATTATACTAAATATCTACATAAGTTTAGTGAGATTTATTTAATGAAGTTGATTTTCTCAGCAATGTCTCAGTGATCATATCCTCATGTACTGAACGTGACTGAACACTTTAACTAGAACAGCCAAATCTTATCCAACCTCAGGAGTCTGTCTTATGACTAGTAATTTTTTGCTATGTTTGTAGGTCAGTGCTGTTATTTTTCATGTATGTGTCTGCTGACGCCAGTCCATAAACTTGAACAAAGTGTACAAATTTGACTACCATACTTAGGCTAGCATTTATGAGAAATATAGAATTTTCTTCTGTGGAGACAAAAATGCAATATAATAATAAAACACAAACATTTTAGCATAAATGTCCAGTGTTGCCAAAACACTCTGACTGCTATTTAGGAAAAATGTTTTTACTGTATTCTGGAAGATCAAAGATAAATACCTGTTTGATATACCAATTACTTTTTAAAGCAAGTATTTGCAAATGTTGATATGATTCCAATGTCAATATGCATCCCTAGTTATGAACACCAGGATAAGCGTTTAAAACTATTCTTTTAGGACGTCAACTTCTCACAGAAATGTTGCAATAATCCAACGTAAAGCCATAACAAAGTACACACAAAGTCACAGCCAACAAGGCCTCCTCATCACATTATATCATAACATTGGGGAAAGTCAACTATCATGCTTGACACTTTTCTGTCAATTCCCTCTTTTAACCACAGGAGCTGATATGAAACACACATGCTATGTGGATGCTGACACAGATATTCACTGACACGCATAGATACTGTTGACCCTGAAGTGTTAGGCTGAATGCTCACATGAACATCTGAATTTCCTACAGGGTAGGAAATCTGACTGCGGGAATAAAGTCTCACAAGCAGAACCAGCTGAGCATTGCATTTGCCTTCATTATCCCCTGAGCACTGAGTTGAGTGTGTGTGGGTGGGTAAGTTTTAAGCATTAAAGGCCTCATAAACTTTAGAATGCATCATTCCCGTCCTACATTATAAGGACAAAAGTACTGGGACACACCTGTTCATCAGAGTTTGGGCTAGTCCCTTTACTTCCAGTGAAGGGTCGTCTTAATGCTCCAGCAGACCAAGACATTTTGGACAACACTATGCTTCCAACTTTGTGGACACAGTTTGAGGAAGAACCTTTTCTATTCCAGCAGGACTGTGTCTCAGTGCACAAAGCAGCTCCATAAAGACGTGCTGGAGGAGTTCAGTGTGGAAGAAC
>JBBJLS010052294.1:0-13329 GCA_037577275.1 Bryconaethiops microstoma
CTTATAGAGAGAGAGAGAGAGAGAGAGAGAGAGATGCTTAATTACTTTATGTATACTTTGTATTATGTATAACTAAAAACCAAAAATGCTAATTCCTTTCCTGAACAGCGTGTACTTAATTGATTCATTAAGTTCTTAAAAACAAACCCATAATGTAACCCTGCTTTTGTAGACAGAGCTGCAGGAGAGATCAAAGGCCACAGCATTAGCTAGCATTAGATGCCGGGCCTGAAGCTTCAACCTCCACATAAATGAACCTCTCTGCAAGCTGGAGAAATAATTGGCTTTTTTTAAAAATCAGCATTTCATCTCCCTGTTGACACCAGAGAGGATGTCGGTGTCTGAGCTGCAGACTGTGCAAGTGAGAAGGAACATTTTTATGGATTCAACAGGTGTGACCTAAGGTGGTGGTCACTTACCAGGTAAAAGCCAGAAACTGGAGAACGCAGAAGAGCAGGGCAAGACCTTTGATTTTCCACTAAAGAAGGAATGAAGCGAAGCACAGTTTTAATATAGGAAAACTATTATATTAATAATTCAGCAAGCTGCAGATTATTTTGGGGATTAATCAAGTTTAACAAGCAGAAAATAAAACTGGCCTTTACCACATAAGTCATTTGTTAGAATTTAGAATACTTTACGGTGGAAAAGATAAAGCTGTAGGAAACTTTAAAATATGCATTATCACCAAGCAAATTAACAACTAATCACTCTAGATTTTCTGAGATGGGAAAATTGAACCATATTTTTATAGATATATAACATAATTTAACCATTCTAACGGCATGTTACACAATATTTGGCATACAAGGGAGAGCATAGAACAGCGGAAAGGCTTACCCAAAATGCAGCACAGAGCGTCAACACAAGGCATGTCTGCAAATTAATCATCTAAAATTCAATTTTCAAATTTCAAAACAGAATGACCAAAAACAGTTTGAAGTGTTTGCTTTCCTGCTGATAGCAGACGTGTATGTATGTACGTGTGTGTGTGTGTGCGCGCGTGTATGTGCTCTCACTATCATGATGGCTGTTGCCAGTGCTCTGGTCTTGTCACACATCCTCTTCACTTGCTTCAAGGGGCCCATCAAGAACATTGTGCTAGAACATATAATATATCTGTCATGATTTCTGTAATTTGATATTGCAAAACAAAGCAGTGAGTCCAGTGTAAAAACACATGGCCCATTGTTGCACACAACCCTAATGACATGCCCCATCCTTTGGCCAACATTTAACACCAGCGCATTGATAAAGTTAATAAGACTCACCTTAAGAGCGAGGCAATGTTGCCAAAAGTGTAGAACACCGCAAACAGTACGAGTCCCTGTCTTGGAACCCATAATAAACACGCTCCCTGTGGGTAATGAATAAAAAGAACGTTTATAAAGAATAAAGTACATCACCCCAGTGTAGAGAGGATGTTTGTTGGAATAAGTCTTTGCAAATATCTATGTAGGTTAATATCAGTTGTCATAAAAGGCTTATGTAGTTATGTAGGACCTTTTTTTTATGTAGGATGTTTTGCAGCTTTATGAATGTCACCATACACCAAAACTGTTGCTGTAGTTTTTTCTGAGGTTGAGGAGTTTGAACAGACAAAAATCTCATTTATCAAAAAAATCCAAAATGAAGAATACAACATTTTTGCTCATTTATATGTTTCATGCAGTGCATTGCATTAAATCAAGTCACCTTTCCCCTTCTCCACACAATGAGGGCAGGCGCAAACGCAGACTTCCATTTTCTTTCTCTTTTATTTTAAACAAAACAGACAGGCATGAGGACCGACACTGAGGTCCACCACAAACAAACTTAAATACACAAACAACAAAGGAGATGAACCAATCAACATAAAGATCCCTTTTTCTGACCACACCGGCCAGCTGAAACACATAATGCAAACAAACACAAGGCTGGTGTGCTCAGACATAATAAAAGTCCTAACACCCAAAACAAAGCAGCCTCTGACGGGACCTGACAGTCAACTTCTGTTATTATTATAGTGAAACATACAGCTGCTTTAGTGTGGTTGAAACTCAGAAGTAAAGTGAGTAAAATGAGAAGGTAATTTATTGATGCTACTCTCAGAAAAGAATTTTCTGTGGTGTAATTTAGCCCAATAACTATAGATTTTACCATCGTGCCTATCCTTACTTTGTAGGCTCTTTTTTAAACAGGGCGAATATTAGGACGAACTTGAATTTAGCTTGTGTTGTGCTGTCTGGAGTGTTTCTCTTGCAGAACGCTGCAACAAGAAATGACTACAAATATGCAGCCTGAGCCCTGAGACATTCTTTATTATAGTTATAATGTAAAGTTGTAGCCTACAATGGTCTTTTGAAGCCATTCATAACACAGAGGTATATATATACAAAATAGGAAATCTCTTTTCAGATTTACCTCTATATTCATCAACAGCGTTACACGTAAAAACTCGGGAGACGTGGAGGGTCATTTTGGACGCTAAATAAAATTGTTACAATTATGTTGTATGCACTGTGACCCCTGGTTGCTATCGCCACTACTGTAAGAAATCAGAAGTCTGCAGTTTCTCAGAAGTTTCTCTACAATAAGCAATTTCACTAGGCTATATGGACAAAAGTAGCTATTACAGCTTCCACTCTTCCTGGAACGCTTTCCACAAGATCTTGGAGTTTCTGGGGGAATCTGTGTCCATTCATTCTGTAGACCATTTATGAAGCAGACACTTATGTTGGACGAGAAGTCCTGGCTCACAATCTCTGTTCCAGTTCATCCCAAAAGTGTTGGATGGGGTTGAGGTCGGGGCTCTGTGCGGGCCAGTCAAGTTCTTCCACACCCAATACCAACAATCTCTTTATGGACCTTGCTTTGTACATTGGGGCCAGATCATACTGGAATAGAAAAAGTTCTTCCCCAAACTGTATCCACAAAGTTGGAAGCATGGCATTGACCAAATGTCTTGTTATTCTAAGGCATTAAGATTACTGCCCTTCGCTGGAAGTAAGGAGCCACCTGAAATTAACAATTAAGAGGTGTGTCCCAATACTTTTGTCCATATAGAGTATGAATGGATTACGCAGCATTTTTAAAAAGTAGGTGGATTTCCCCTTAAACTTGTAGTGACCAGTGTTGCAGTAGACTGACACAAGTTGTGTTAAGTCTCTGTCTCTCTCTCTTTCTGGCTCTCTTACCAGGACTGAACAGATGAGTCCCAGAGCAAAGCAGGCGATGAAGGCTTTGACCCGAGTTCCCCAGCCCAGCGTTGTTGCTTCACTGGCCGCCTGGAAAGCAGCAACAGCGACCGGGCGTTATGACGACAGCCTAACATCCGTACAAACACTTCACAGATTAAAACAGACCTCGCTTTTGTCGTTTAACTCAGTTTAAACAGTGTAAAGACGCTCCTCGCGACATTAAGTCACTTCTGAGCAGTGAAACTGAAGTTAGCACGAATGCTAAAGTCTGAAAGTAATTTTTAATTCGTTACCTGCAGCACGTTGAGGTCGTCGTTGCCGTCCTGGCCGCTGAGAACTTTCTTTAATTTGTCCATGAATGCCAGGCAAGCAGGACTAAGAGCTACCGAAGAGGTAAAAACGATAAAACCTTTTTTTTTATTTTGGCCCAAACTCTGCCTGTATTGATTTCTTTCTTTTCCTGTTTAGATGTACAACAGGTGCATGCGATAACTTCCGCCTGTCGCCACGGCAACGGCTAGAGCAACGTCACGAAGCACTGAATGTACGAGCTGACAGTGTAATGAATAAATAAGCTATTTTGTCTTATTTGTTTAACTTTATTAAAATAATTCGATATCAGAAGCATATAATATACTGTAGAGCGTGTTGTTAAATTGATTTTAAAGCTATAAGGTGACAGTTTGTCTTGTTTTTGAGAACGGGGGAAGCTACACTACGTGGACAAAAGTATTCGGACACACCTGTTTTCCATGGCCCCTTACTTCCAGGTAGTGTCGCCAACTATCTCCTACAGAAAGTAGCTGAAGTTTACCCAGAAGATGACGACACACGCTAGATGACGACACACACTAATTTGCATATACAATGACGTCATCGTGTCACGTAGCGTTGGCGTTCTCAGAACCAGAATTAAAAAAAACGAGTCACAACGTCCAGATACTTGGAGACGCTGACATCCATACTTTCAGCAGGCAGGAGGCTGTATTTGTTGCCACCAATATCAGCAACCAGCCTTTGAATAAAGTATGGAGCCAAAACACCATTTATCATCTCGGTGCATTTGGTGTGGTGTATCTGAACATTCTGCGCTATATTGGATTCGGCGAGTGCTGCCTTGCATGCTGAACCGATATGGTCACAGGACAGCAGTGATCTCCGATAGCCAAAGCGGTGGTTGTCTCTGTCTGCTTCAGAGTGTCTGTGTCTTTTTTAAAGGACACTTTGGATTGGATAGCCTGATTGTATGGCTTGGCCTTTTCAACATGCTTTTTAATGTCTGACAGCTTTCCATAAAAATCTGTTTCACAGTACAGACAGTAAGCCCTGCTGTCAATACCAACATAAGGTTTCAGCCATCTACTGAATTTCGGTAGTAACTCCCATGTTTTTGGAAGTAGGATATAGGTTGTCATTGTTATAATGTATTTATTTTACAGGATTGTGTAATAAAAAACCAAATAAAGTTTGATTTCAATGTCTGTGTGTTTACTTGTTCAAAAGGAAGGAAAGGAGAGGTTTGCAAGGTTCTTTTTTACTTTGTTTAAAATATAAATTATTTTGCTTGTAATAAAACTTTTTTGTGAGTGGGTGAGATCAACTAAGAACGGTTTATGATTGGTCAGTCGATGTGACAGTCATACTACACGCACATGCGCAGATTTACTTTCCGAGCACCTGGACGGACTGGTGCAGAGCAGGTTGGGTCTCAGGCTAATCTGCAAGGAATATTGACGACAAAGTTTTACAGAAAGTAGCTAAGATTTGTCAAAAATGTCGCTAGATTTGTCGCTAGGCGCTTTTTTTTGGGAAAAAAAGTCGTTAAGGGGGTCTGGAAAGTCGTTAGGTTGACAACACTGCTTCAAGGGAAGGTCCAATCTTAATGCTTCAACACACACAAACATTTTGGACAACGCCATGCTTCCGACTTTGTAGACAGTTTGGGGAAGAACCTTTTCTATTCCAGCATGACCGTGTCCCAGTGCACAAAGCAGCTCCATAAAGACGTGGCTGGTTGAGTTCAGTGTGGAAGAACTTAACTGGCCACACAGAGCTCTGACCTCAACCCCATCCAACACCTTTGGGTTGAACTGGAACGGAGATTGAGAGCCAAGCCTTCTCGCCAACATCAGTGCTTTAGAGAATGAATGGACAGAAATTCCCACAGAAACACTCCAAAAGCTTGTGGAAAGATTTCCAAATATCTATTTAAATGCATTGTCATTAAAGTCCCTGTTGGTTTATTGGTCAGGCGTCCCGAAACTTTTGTCCATATAGTGTAGGTCTAGTCTAGTTAGGCTACACTGAATCAAATTACAGCCATGTTTTTTCATGTTTATTGGACAGATAGGCTGCATGAATACAGGATAAAAAGTGGAAAATCAGTCTCTAAACCAGTAAAGACTATACAACATGATATCTTAAGTATTTACATTTGAAGAATGAAAAAAAGAAAGAAAAACAACAGTATGGCCTGTATTCTGACCATGAATTAGCACACATTGTGTATGAGGTTTAGTACTTCTGATCTGCAGGTTACACTATAGGCTCCTACAGTCCATCGTAATCCAATTACATGTAGCTGCAAGAAGTAGACATCTCCAGAGGATCTAGCACAGTTGCATATCCATGCTTGCCAAGATTAATTACACAAGAAGATCCATCAGCAGCACAAAAGCTAAAAGAACATTCTCAGCTCCTTAGCAAACACATGTCCAATCTACTTTTCCAAATTCCATCAATTTCAGACAGGTAAAAAAAAACCCCATCAGAATAGGTGTCTGGAATGGTTCAGGGCACTTTAACGCGAGTGGATGTCCAGTACAGAGGTTCCGGCATGACCACTTGCTTGCGACATGTAGGACAAGCCTGCTTTGTCCACAGCCACTCCTCTATGCACTGAAACAGAGAGAGCACAACACACAGTCTGGAAATAATGTCACCCCACAGCTGTTCATCAGTTCTGTTTTATATTCCACTGCCCTGTCAAATCCATAGCAGTCATGTACCAGTGACTGTATTACTGGACTTCAGATCTGGACTAAATGTATTCCATCAGCTCAGTTAATGACCCTCAATCACATTCAGTTGTAAGCAAAAGTTTGGGTGCCCCGTGTCCAATCACTCGTTTTGTCAGTTTTGTTGATGGTTCACATCTTCTACAAAGGACACACTTCTGCACATATTAATGCACAGTCATTTTATTTACTGAACTGAACACACTGGAAGGAAAAGTCCAACAACATGTAATGGAATGCGCAAAGTTTCTATATATACATACACACACACACATACATTATATATATATATACATACACACACTGTGTGTGTGTGTGTGTGTGTATATATATATATATAAACTTTGCACATGCCATTACATGTTGTTTGACTTCTCCTTCCAGTGTGTTCAATATATATATACGTGTGTGTGTGTGTAAAAAATGTGGCATGTACAAAGTAGAAGTGTATATCTTTTCACATAGAAAATCAAGAAAGCATGTAATTTGACCAGAGGCACATGCGATTTTTTGCACACGATTACAATGTTCAAGATAGATTATAATTTTCAAATGTTCTTTTTTTTTCAAAAACTTTTTTTTGTTCTGCTTTTATTTCAACGTAGTTTCAGATAAATGGGGAAATTAGTGTGCCTTTGCAACCAATGCGGCTTGGCACTGAATGGCATTTTAAGTTAACTCCTAACCTCTCTGCGATGGTGACAGTGAAAGCGAAAGCTTGTGAGGTGTGCAGTTGTACTGTTGGGTGTCCAGCAGTCTAATACCTCACTATGGAAGCTGTGTGAGCAGTGGAGCTCTCTGATGGTTCCTCTGCGCAGGTCGTCGTGGCAAATCAAACACAAGCTGTCTGCATCGCTCTGCAACACACAGCACTATATCATCAGAACCTGACCAGTACTACAGTTTACATATACGCTTACACAGACACATACATGTGGTATTATTATATTTGTGAGCACATTCCACTGACTTGTGCAATACTGTATACAATATTCTGCAGTAACACTACACCAAAAACAGCACATTACCAGCAAACATCCTTACTTCTACAGATTTTCAGACAGTATTTCTATTAAAGACATAAATACTTACCCCCACACACACACACACAGTTAGACTTTAAATTTGGTGCTCCTAATGAACAGCATACTTGCTCATGTTATTTTGTATGACAGAAAGAAAAAGTACTTAATTAATTTCTATCAGAACAAAAGTTTTGTAAAAACAATAAAATAGTGAATTACATTCAGAGGAAACTTGCAGAAAGAAATAAAAAATACAAAAGAAATCAGAGACGCGTTCATAAGATATTTTTTTCTGACAATGATGTGATTTATACAAACAAAACAACAACAACCCCCTCTCTTCCAAAAAAAATCCCCCTACATACAGTGGAAACCTCTTGTAGCTCAGAGGCTCTTAGCAACTGTTTATATGGCTTATAACTAGAAATTTCTTTAGACATTGCGCATAAAAACACATTTCCGTTCTTCAATAATGGCAGCATTAATTATTGTTCACAATCTACTGTCACTGAACCCTAGTAACTGAGATGGTGCCACTACGGGTATGTCTTCAGTTTGTCCTTAAGCCTACTGTTTTACCTTAAAGGGTACATTTACCTTGTTTGTACCTTATTTCACTGTATCAAACACAATGATATTATACCTACACTGAAATCTGAACCATTTAACACAATAAAATACACTTTCTTTCTCTAATAAAAACATGGCTGTAATTAATTGTACAGCACTGAAATGTCTTATAAGTCGCATGCCGCTCAGTCTCAGTGAATCACCCTACTCTGACTGATGACTGCTGCCTTGCACATTAGTCTTAGCTACTGGATAAGAAAAATCAATTAATAACTCAATGCAGTTTGGGGGATAAAGACCACCATAATTCTCTTGCGGACTACAAAACACTCATGTGCTGTAAATAATGAAACGAGACAAAAACACTCAATTGCATCAGACTCACCAGTGACATGACGTTGCGGCTCCTGAACCGCGCCTTCCTCTCCACCGGCTCCAGCACCTCAGGGATGGTCGGGAAGGTGGATGGCCGTCTCTTCTGTCTGGGTCTGTATTCGTCCTCCTCTTCATCGCAGTGCCTGTCCTCAGCACCATCCAGCCGGTGCCTCACATGGGCCGGGGCAGGAGCCATGGTGGCTTCATGCAGACGGGTCAGATGGGTCAGGCGGGTCAAATGGTTCAGATGCATTGCGCTCAGCTGAGCCTGAGGGAGACAGAAAAGTGATGGTATTCAGTACAATACTGAGAATCTTTTGGCCCAAAGGTAAGATTTGAGACTTAGCGAGAGCTGACATCACAACTTAATATGTGGAGTTTGACACTTTTCCCAAAGTAGCACTGGCACTAAAATACTGCCGCAGATATTTACATGTGAGATATTGTTTTCCTCACAAGAAACCTGATTAAAGGAGGATCAAAGGGGAGTTTCACTTGATCATTTGATTTCATTTCTGCTTGACTAAATAGTTAGGATGTAAGCACTGTTATTCAGAGTGGTTTGCTGTGAATATCATACTTAATCAGAAATTTTCAGTGATGGTTAATGAAAGAAGACAAAGAGTTTAATATCTTTAGAAAGCTCTCTCACAGAAAGTTATTCTGTGAAATGTTTAACAAGGTTCTGAAATAGCAATTTGGTCAAAAATGCAACTTGAAAATCAGGTTAAAGGCAAATGGATACAGGCAAACTTAGTGGACAAATGAATTTACTATACAGAATCACTGGTGTTTCTTTTTTTATAACAAATAAAACTTACATAAATGCATTGTAGACATTGTGACCCCTGCTTTCTTTCACCACCAAAGTAAACACATTTTAAAAAGCTACTGGCTATTGCTTAAATACATATATAGCAAGGTAAGGACCACTGTGTCTTTCTAAACAAAACCTCATATCTCCATTTATTTCCATTAAAAAAAAATTTTTTAAACAATATTTTACAAAATTTTAACTGCCATTAATGCTGTGTCTAAATATATTTAACAGACCAGTAAAAATGGTCCAAAATGATTTGTAATAAACTCACATCCTGTTAACGTACATTGAAAGTTCGGAATGTCTCCTATAAAGTTATTTTTTGGAGGTTTTGTTCCTTTAGCGATGTGTTACATTATCTCCTTCTGAGCTCATTTTAGACCTGAGGAATTAATTCCGTTCATAAAACTTGAGTCACACAAGGGTAGACAACAGCACAGACAACACAATTAGGCTCAGAATGTTCAATTCAATACTAAAAAATAGTACACAATGCTAGCAAAGGTAGTGCTGAGTGTCTTTGGTGGTTGATGGATAAGGGCTCGTGGCCACTCTTGAATTAAGACCTTGATTATCTCATGGATATGGACAAATGGTTGAAAAGCACTTGCAAGCCTAACTCGTTGTACATCCAATTTATGATTACATCGTTTTTCCTTTTCTATTTCTCTCCTAATGCAGTACAGCTCAAACCATTCAATGTACAGATTCTACTTTTTTGTAGATAATCACAGTAAGATGTATACTATGTATTTATTTCATGTATTTTTAAAAAATAATTTTTAGGGTAATTTTTCTTTCTCTCCTACTGCAGAAGCTTTCAAAGCAGTACTTGATTTGCAGGCCCTGTATTACCTTCAGTGAATGCAAGTCTAGCTTAACATTCTGTAAAGGGACTCTTGAGAGTCAGAACGGTACTGTACAGATCAAATGTATTACAAAAACACACATTAAACACATATCATGCAGGTAATTACAATTCAAACATAGAAAACCCAGTAAAGTCTTAGGACCCAGATGTGACCCCAAACACTTGTAACTTCATTATTTACATTTAATGTTTCATACTGGTAACTGAACCGTTCTTAGTAGTTACTTAATTATTATATATATTTAATAATAAGCCTAGGGTTAATGGGCTTGAAGACCTCAGCAGAAATATAGGTTTAACTTGTAGAAAAATGCCATGACATGCCAAAAGTGCCATAGATGTGTTTTTGTAATCTGAGTACAGTATATGCTAACCGGGCATGGAAGAGAGGCTCTGCGTTTGGCCAGTGAATGACTGGGCCTGGGAATATCCAAGCTGCGTTTCCTATCCGTCTCCTCCTCCTTGTCCTCCTCCGGCTCCTCTGCGCTCTCCTGTTCTTCATCTCCAGCGGGCCACGCTGTGAAAATCTCCTCGTCCTCTTCCTCCTTCTCCATCCTTACATCAGGGGAACCTCCAGGCCACTAGGATGAGGGTGTTGAGGTGGGAGCCTGCTGGAACTGGTGAGAGAAGCACAGGCTGGTGGAAACCAGGTATTTAACTGGGTCTACCTGCACCTGGCCGTGCCGGTCTGTGCTGACTAAGCCCCTGTAATGAGATCCCTCTGCTTCTCCTTAGCCATCTGCCTGCTTCTGCAGTGCCGAATATACTGCCCGCCTGCGAATCCCTAACTAATCTATTTATTATTGGAGAGAGAGCGAGAGAAAGGTGGGGAGAGGAGAGCCAGGGGGGTGGGGGAGAAGGCCCTGGAAGGCCTTGAATCCCTCTCGAAGTATCTAGCTCAGGTAACATGCAGATGCACTCACTCAAACCTAATACACCTGTTTGTGTACACCATTTAAATCAAATAAAAACAAACTGTCTGGCTATAAATATGGCATTTATACTACTATTAATGATGACACCAATAATAATATTAAAATAACAAAAGCAACAATAATAATAATGCTAGTTTTATCATTGCCTTTCATGTCATCCAAAGTCACAAAAATACAGTAGAAAAATATTTATTGTATAAAAAGACCATCTAAATGACATGTAAATTATTAATAATATCAAATGAAATAAATACTAAAATGGCAATTCATTATGAAAAGAAATGAAGCAGAAGAAATGAAGCACCTCATGTTTATTTACCAAACACAAAGCCACAACCAGCATGGAAGGCACAAGTGAACTGGATTATCACTTAAGTAGATACAGTAAGCACCTTACAGAGTGCAAAGAGTGGGGCCATCTAAAATTAGACCAGTCCGAGCGATTTCAAACACACTGATGCTGACTGACCAACACCGAACCAGCCAGGATACCAAAGCATTTCAGGCCTGGAACGGTTGTTTTATTAATATTGTGTTCATCTTTTCATCATTTACCCCACATTGCATAAGTATAAACACACTGGACACCTTACTGGAAACACCCACCTTCTATCTCCACCTTACTGACAGTAAGGCGCTGTAGCCTATCTAGTCCAGGGGTGTTGAACTCTCTGGTGTCCAACAATTCTCTACCATCCCTGGTCTAGTCCACAGAGCTGCTCTTGCCTATATAATTTGTATGGTGGACTATTTTCAAAAAGCCTAGCAACAGAAACCCTGTGGTCTCAAACTGACCAATGATGAATGAATTAGAGGGTGGGTGACACACAAACGGGCTAGTCTGCAACTGTACACGTGCATGCACACCCTCAGCCTCACCTCTAGACGGCACTATTGAGCTGCACTTTTGAAACAGGAACAGGAAAACAAGGCTGTTTAAAATCCAGACAGTTATAAAAATACAAACCTGTAACCAGAAATTGGTTATTCTGTGAATCAATAGTACAAACAAACCAATCACAACATTTAATTGACCTGTGTGCTGCACAACTGTGTGTTCAAGTTTAAAAGTGGCTGGTGCATTCAGGACTCAAAACATCTTGTGACTAAAAGAGGAAGTGCTTTATACCTGCATGCCATTTTGAATAAGGCCCTTAAACACCCAGAGGCAAAGCTGTCATTTACTAGGCGGGACTGATTCTTTGCTTTTCACACCCGTCCCTCGGAACGCATTCTTATAGTGTTTGTAAACCGTATGAGGAATTCCACCTTTTTTAATATTGCTTCATTTGGATGTTGAGATGTGGTTAGAACGGTAAAATGTAAGGAAACTTAACATCTTATACTTCTTTACAATTGTGGTGAGTGGAACTAGAGGTCATGATGTCTACAATGCGGATACAGTACTGTGCAAAAGTCTTAGGAAACTGCAAACTGTTTAAAGCCATTTATCTTAGCAGCGAGGGACTTTCTCCCAGCAAATATACAAGCTAACATTACAATAAATTTAAAAAAAAACAAAGCATTAGAGAATAGCAAGATGTTTTTGTTTGTAAAAGGTTCCTAGAAGTTTTGTGAGATGTTTAGAAGAACACAAGTGTGGCTCCTACCTATCACCATAACTCAGAACAATTCTGACCTGGTTCCTCTACCTCAGACCATCCTGAACGGTTTTGTTTACATTTTACAACAATATAATTAAACAACAATTTAACTATACAGTTTATTGTAATGGTAGATTTCCTTCTCAGTTCAGCAGTGGAGATTTTTCTGTAACTCCCCCTGAGTTTTCATCCTGTAGAAGTTTTGTGTTCAGTGCAATAACTAGCTGAGCAAATTCATTTCTTGAAATCCCAACAAAGTCTGCGCAGATGACGTTGAGGCATGTTTTCTGGCAGCCAGGACGCTGCTGTTTGACCCAGTCCAGCAACAGACCGTAGGCCCTGAAGGTCATGCTCTTCATAGACTGTCCAAGATGATGTAGGACGTACTTGGCATTTTCAGTGAGGTTCAGACCAGCCACAAAGAAAATATCTTTTGGACACAACGGCAGATGAGATGATTATTATTAAGGTTAAGGTGAAGGCCAGGGTAAACAGCATTCAAACACGTTCAGACAGGACATTATGATCACCTTGCACCTTACACTCTTATAAGCAATGTTTCTAAATCTTTCTTGGCTTGAAAGCTCAGTTCTACTGAAATTTTAGAATTTTATTTTAAGTTCAGATCACATTGTGTAAACCTTATACTTAGGCACCGGTCTCAGTTGTCAGTTCTTTCAGTTTTTTTTAACTGAAAAATGTTGCTGCAGTACAGTCATATGCAGATGTTTGGTGGCCCCAATTTACATGGTTGTTTAATTTTCTACACTGAAATACAGTGGGGCAAAAAAGTATTTAGTCAGCTACCAATTGTGCAAGTTCTCCCACTTAAAAAGATGAGAGAGGCTGTAATTTGCATCATAGGTAAACCTCAACTATGACAGACAAAATGAGAAAAAAAAAATCCAGAAAATCACATTGTCTGATTTTTAA
>JBBJLS010052314.1:0-13326 GCA_037577275.1 Bryconaethiops microstoma
AAGAGTGTGCAAAGCTGTCATCAGAGCAACAGGTGATGTTTTCAATATTAATCTACAAAGTAGCCAATAATAAAAACAAAGGAAATCGTTGAATGAGAAGGTGTGTCCAAACGTTTGACTGGTAGTGTATATTGGCATGCATGAGTGTAATAAAGCATCAGAATCAGAAAACTTTATTTATCCCGGAGGAAATTGTTCCTGCTTTATTCTGCAGGCAGGAGATGGGGTGCCATGGAGATGGACACGGCAGAATCATTCATTGATAATCCACATGAGAACAACTGTTAAATGTCAGGCAGAGCTTATTGCAGAATACTCGCTCACCTGGAAAAACAATGTCTTGTTTGTGTGTGTGTGTGTGTGTGTGTGTGTGTGTGTGTGTGTGTGTGTATGTGCGTGCATGCGCGTGTGTGTGTGTGAGCATGCATATCTTCCCTGACCATGACCGCACGCCTCTGTGTTGTCATTTGCCTCTAAATCAAATTACCAAGCGAGAGTAAGTGAAGCTTATCTGGACAGAAATTGAGATCAGCCTAGCAGGCCGACATATAGCAGTAAAGCTGACCTGCAGCTGCAGAATATGACATAAACGCAAGATGAAAGCGCGGCCCGCGCTTCAGTGTGCACAAGATGTGACATTTCATGGCCGGACTTCCTGGCAGGAACAGACCGACTGTCCTTTTTTTGGCACTACAAAAACAGCAGTGTTGGGAAAAGCTCCTACAGAATCAAACTTAAAAAAGCAGCAAGGTGTATCCGCCAGACAGACTGTTTGCAAACGTATACTTAAGACACTTCAAAACTGTCATAGATGAATTTATTTGGTTCACTACATATCTTTTCAATTAATGGCTCATTTCTAAATGAAAACATGTTTCTCTCCATTTTATTTTTAACCTTGTACTTGGCTTACTTTTAGCTATTTGAGTATTTTACAATCTTTCTCATGTGACCCCTATATTTCTAAATGATGGCAACATTATATATATATATATATATATATATATATATATATCTGTGATGGGATCTGGGAAAACCCTTTTGACCTTGGCATTTGACCTTTTTGAGATTTTGATACCGTCTGAAAGCCTATTTCAAGCTTTTTTCAAATATGTTTTTATTACTTTTCATACCTTGTTCCTATCAAATGTATAATTGCACAAAGTCAGCTGAACAGTTGGATTATTTGGGATGGAATTTTGAGAAAAAACACTTTAAAGATGAGGATTCTAAATTGAATCAGAGCAGTACAGTAGCAGAAGATAACGAAGATAATGAACCACTTTAATAAAACATTAATTAGTCAATGTACATACAAAAATGGTCACTTTGGCGCCAAGCATCACACAACACACATAAATTAACAGGACATTCAGTATGCCTTTGTTTGTAATCACATTCAATAAGTTTAACTTATCGCCAAGTTTTTAACTCTTGTTAGTTATGAAGTATTTTTAGAGTAAAAAACACAAAACACTCACACAGAGAAGGTCAATTTTGGCTCCAACACCACATATCATATTGATGAAACATATTTAAGATATATTTTGCTAGCAATAATAATAGTAATAATAATAACCATACAGACCTAAACAAAATGTACACTAATATATACAGTGATTACTTTATTGTTATCAGGCATTAACTATTATACAATATAAGTTTGTTAATTACATATGATACATACTTGACATGCACATCAAGTAAAAACACATATACAATATATTAAACATGTTAAGTGAATTAGTTTATACTGATTGAACCACTATTTTATATCCTTTTTAAAAAATTCACTTTTGGCATAACGTACTTGAAATGACAGAAAACATCTACAGCAGATTATAGGTATTTAGTGCACAAAGACACGCTTTCTTTTATAACTGGCCTCGACGCTGACCGCACTTAACAAAGCACTTCATCATCAGAATCACTTAATTCATCTGAACCTGGGGCTGGGGGCAAACTAAGTCTTGTTTGTCCTCTGCAACAAATTCCCTAATTTCATTGTAAAGGTACTGTTGCCTTTTAGTGTCAAGACCCTTTGGAAGAAGTTGATCAGGTAAAGCATCTCGATCAAGACTATGCAAGTATCAATTCCAGGTAACAGCAACAAATCATCTGCAGCTCCTCTGGCAAGAAACGAGTTGAACATAGGTGCCCGTTGTACTTGCAGACAAAGATCCCCAACATTGCCATCACCCTGGTGTGGAACTTGTAATGGTGGCAGAAACTCTCTGACATCCTCCATGACAGGATTATCATCTGAAATGCAGAATGATAAATATCATTTAGAAGTTTAGCCTCTTTGACTTCAGTAGAGAACATTTACAGTCCTAGATAGGCTAATCAATGACTTTCTGCTTTGTACTACAGCCTTGATTTTTTGCACTGCTACAAGCATATAAAACCTGTGTGAAGTTGGCACCCCATATCTTGAAAATCTGCATGAGTCATTTGTGTTTGATTGTGCATGCAAAATTAACATTCGTGCACTTGAACAGTTTAAGAAATATTGAAACTGTCATGGTTCCAGTCCGCGACCCCTGGGGGTCACTGTGGGACCATGAACTGTCCTCCACCCACACCTGAGGATAGTTTCCGATCTGGGATAATTAGGCTTATTTAAGGGGTTCTATCCTCAGATGTGGCGTGGACCATTGTCATATTTACACTTCATCTTCAACTCTCTTCTTCTCCTCATTCTCTTCAACCTACTTCTTTCCCTAGTGTTAGTCTGGCCCTTGCGCCAGTTGTTTTGTTATGATCATGAATAAACTCACCTCAAGTATGGAAGCCTGCATCTGTGCCTCTTTCTCCTCTCCTCTGCTCGGTCAAGACCGAGTCGTGACAGAATGGTCCACCACGATTGGCACAGCAGATGCTTCCACCGCCACCTCCTTCAAGCACAGGACTCAAAGAATTCAGATGGTGAGCAACACCAGCTCACTCTCCATCTCCTCCAACTCGCCGTTTACTCCCACTGGGGAGTCATCTACTCCCTGGTTGTTTTTTATCAGACAGGGAGTCCGCTCTGTGAGGGAGTACACGACGGAGTTCTGCTCCCGGACGACCCATATCCAGTGGAGCGATTTGTTCCTAAAAACCAAATATTACGAAGGCTTGGCACCCCAGCTGAAAGACGAACTGTCCCGGGTTGGACTTCCCAATACGCTGGAGGGCACAATCGAGCTCAGCCTCCGCATGGAGATTCGTCTGGGTCATTCAACTTCTGTTCCAGCTCTCCGCTCCGACCCTGCTTTCAATTCGGCTCCAACCCTCGGCTTGGCTCCAACCCCCGGCTCGACTCCAACCCTCGACTCGACTCCAACCCTGGGCTTGGCTCCAACCCTCGGCTCGGCTCCAACCCTCGGCTCGGCTCCAACCCTCGGCTCGACTCCAGCCCTCCGCTCATCTCCAGACCTCCGCTCGACTCCAGACCTCAGCTCGTCTCCAGATCCCAGCTTCACTACAGATCCCAGCTCTTCTCCAGACCTCAGCTCGTCTCCAGATCCCAGCTTCACTCCAGATCCCAGCTTGTCTCCAGACCTCAGCTTGTCTCCAGACCTCAGCTTCACTCCAGATCCCAACTTCACCCCAACTCTCAGCTTCACTCCAGCTCTTAGCTTCCCTCAAGCTCTTAGCTTCCCTCCAGCTCTTAGCTTCACTCCAGCTCTTAGTTTCCCTCCAGCTCTTAGCTTCTCTCCAGACCTCAGCTCGACTCCAGACCTCAGCTCGACTCTAGACCTCAGCTCGACCCCAGACCTCAACCCCAGACCTTGACTGCACCCCAGACCTCGACTGCACCCCGGATCTCAGCTTATCTCTAGACCTCAGTTCGACCTCAGACCTCGGTTCGACTCCAGACCTCAGTTCGACTCCAGACCTCAGTTCGACTCCAGACTTCGACTTTACCCCGGACTTCGACTTCACCCCGGACTTCGACTTCACCCTGGACTTCGACTGCACTCCAGACCTCAGTTCGGCTCCAGACCTCCGCTCGGCTCCAGACCTCAGTTCCGTCCCAGCTCCTCTCTCGCCAGCTCCTACCACACCAGCTCCTACCACTCCTGCTCCCTTACCTCTCAACCTGAGTCCAGCTCCCTTACCTCTCAACCCGGGTCCAGCTCCCGCACCTCTCAACCCGGGTCCAGCTCCCGCACCTCTCAACCCGGGTCCAGCTCCCGCACCTCTCAACCCACGCCGGGCCCGCCGACCCCAGCTCCTGATCCAGCACCGGCCCCCGCGCCGGGCCCGCCGACCCCAGCTCCTGATCCAGCATCGGCTCCCGTGCCGGGCCCGTCGACTACAGCTCCTGATCCAGCACTGGCTCCCACGCCGGTCTTCTCTGCAAGGGGGTCTCCTCTTTCACCATTCCTCCCACCGTCTCTTTGGAAGTGGACGGTGCGCTTCCTCTCCCTTTCACCTACCTAAGTCCAGTGAGTTGGGGGGTTGCGTTGAGCGCCCCGGAGTGGCGCCCTACGGGGGGCGTGGGGGGGTGTTACTGTCATGGTTCCAATCTGCGACCACTGGGGGTCACTGTGGGACCATGAACTGTCCTCCACCAACATCTGAGGATAGTTTCCGATCTGGGATAATTAGACCTGGATGGCTTATTTAAGGGGTTCTATCCTCAGATGTGGCGTGGACCATTGTCATATCTACACTTAGTCTTCAACTCTCTTCTTCTCCTCAACCTACTTCTTTCCTTAGTGTTAGTCCAGCCATCGCGCCAGTTGTTTTGTTATGATCATGAATAAACTCACCAAGTATGGAAGCCTGCATCTGTGCCTCTTTCTCCTCTCCTCTGCTCGGTCAAGACCGAGTCGTGACAGCCAGTGAGGGACCTCCACTCATTTACTGCAGGGTGTCATGGGGTATGTGAAAAGAGGATTCGACACATCTTTCATTTATTGTAGGGACATTGTCGACCTGCAGCTATGGGGTGGGGTGATAATTTTTTCAAAGACGTGTTGTTTTGGAACATTTCAGGGGGATGTGTTCTATGATCCACATATATGTATATACACTGGACAGTGTTTGAGACAAAGATTGGAAAGTGTTTCAGGAATAGAATTTGGAAGAAAAAAAAAACTTGCTGTATGGGGTATTCAAATGGCTTTATGAAGTGGCGGGTTGGGGCATATGTTGTGGCGGGTCAGGGCTACGAGCCCTTCTAAACGCTCCATCTGTTGATTCTGTGAAAGCTTTAAAATACACAAATGCTACCCATTCATGGGGTGATATACCCATTTTATGCATGGTTTTCAAGATAGACAGACTGTTTAATTGGTGTTGGCTTTAGGATGGGTACCATGACTTTTTCAGACACCCTCATCGAGTACAGGTGGAGTCAAGTCTCAGGACAACCTTCCCAAGCTGCTTGAAAAGCTAGACATCTCCATTTCAGAGTTATTGTGACATCCCGGGGTAACCCTCCAGGCCTGCTTGAAAACCTAGACATCACCATTTCATAGTCATCATGACACACTTTCCGACCATGTTACTAGTGGATGAAGTTGTGATGGCTGAAGAGCGTGGTTATATCAAAGAATAGTGTGAGTAACTGAGGGGTGTGGATTTGTCACACGTGCAAAGGACTGAGTCTATCGAAACTCCTATGTCTCCACAAAGCTGTGATGGGACTTCTCAACTTGTTCATGAGAGTGTGGATGGTTGTTTACAACCATTTGTTTTAAAGGTTATAAATGCATGTGTTTCAGTCATTCTGCAATATATCATTGATGAAAGGCTTGAGGAAACGTGTTACGGTTGTGAAGTGAACTACCCCAGCCCCGCGGCAGCATTCATGCCTCTATGAGCCAGACGCGCTGGGCAGCTGGTGGCCTAGTGGTTAGGGCATTTGCCCTGTGATCAGAAAGGCATGGGTTCAATTCCCAAGACTGCTAGGCAACACTGAGGTACCCTTGAGTAAGGTACCGTCCCCACACACTGCTCCCTGGGTGCTGTGTTCCTGGCTTCCCCCTGCTTCACTTGGTCAATGAGTTAAATGCAGAGGAAGAATTTTGTGCTGTTCACACTGTGTGCTGTGGGGTGTTCACGTATGACAGAATGGTTACTTTTACTTTACCAAATTCACTTTGAGGACATAAAACAGAGACTTTTCCAACAGGGACCACAGCAGGTCATTGCATGTGTCTTGGAGACATATGGTTTTCAACACCACCCTCAAAAGACTCTTGGCATTGTGGAAGTTATTGTTTACCAAATTGAAGAAGAAGAGCCTAACATCTGTGAAAAACTGAGGAATATTGAGGAAATCCTTTTTGATAAAAAGTGTGCAGATGTTATTTGTGAGGGAACGATAATGTTTGTATGGAAAAAAATGTTTGTTGACATGTAAAATGTTGTGGAAGAAAACTTTGATTCTGTAAATTTGATGTGCTAAATTTAGACAGATTCTTTTACCTTTTTCATTTTTATTATTTTATCATTTAGTTTGTATTTTGTTTACATGTCTACTTCTCATTATATGTTTGTATTAATTTGTTGTTAAAATAAATAGATAAATTCTGATAAATCCTAATGGCCCACATCTGTCACATCTGGGCTACGCCCTTTCAGTGAGGCAGCGCAGATGCAGACTTCCATTGTGAATACTTTATTTTGAACAAAACTACAAAAGAAAGAGGCACGATAAACAGGAATAACGCTGAACAGAACACAACCTAGGGTAAGCATGATGGAGGACTGACAACCTAAACTGTGAAACTGTGGAACTTAAATACAAAAACAACAAAGGACATAAACCAATCACTCCCAGCACATACTTAACCAAAACACAAAATAGCTGATGTGAACCTAACAAGATCATAACCCCAGTGTTTCAACTTAAGAGTCCTTTACGTAAACCTCTAGCGGCCGCTGACTGGGGATGTGACAACATCATTATTTTTATGCACTCTATCATGACAAACCCAGGGGTATGTTTGTCCGACCAGCAGGTCTCTGAGTGACTATCTGGGGAGGATTCATACATGCTTCATAGACCCGTACGCGTTAACTATAAGAGAAACAGAGTTGTGGTTTATGGCATAGATAAACAATTCAAAGCGGACCTGGTCGATAGGAGTATGTACTCAAAGGAAAATGAAAACTTTAAATACATGTTGACCTGCATAGATGTTTTAGCAAATACACGTGGGCATGTGTTTTAAAAAACAAGGTATCTATAGCTATTGAAAGTATTCTAAAAGAAGGACGTGTACCTCAAAAGCTACAGACTGACTGTGGAAAAGAATTTTTCAACAAACACTTTCAGATCATGTTGTCCAAATATGGTATTCATCATTTTGCCACAGGAAGTAAACTAAAAGCTAGCGCAGTCGAATGCTTCAACAGAACTATTAAGTCTAGAATGTGGAGGTATCGCCTGATTTTATTATGTCCTACAACAACAGTTATCATCGGAGAATCAGGATGAAACCTTTAGATATGTCCAGAGAAAATGAAAATACAGTGTTTAAAACATTGTATGGTGTAAGGCATGTAAAAGATAACGTAGTGTTTAAATACAGAACAGGTGACATCGTTAGAGTGTCTAGAGTGAGAAGAGCATTCACAAAGGGTTATGAACAAAACTTCACACATTAATTTTTCACCATGTCTGAATGTATACCCTGAATATCACCAGTCTACAAGCTTAAAGACTATGATGGTGATATATTAGACGGTGCGTTTTATAAAGAAGATCTGCAAAAAATCACTGTTGATGGGGATAAAACAAAACCCCACATTTAGACAGAAAGAAAATGGGGAAAAGACATATGGTCTTAGTGAAATGGTTAGGATGGTCTTAAAAACAGTTGGGTCCCTGAAAAATTGTTTGATCTTTTTAAAACAAGAGTTCCGGCGGTCGTATGTTTCATTCAGTGCAACACCATGGGTGATGAGGAGTTTTGCGTAACACTGCTGTGCGATCCATCTCAGAATGTTTAACCTGACAACAAAATTTCTAGTTACAGAACTAAGCTTGCAAGGTCACTAATATTGAAGCGTCCATGGGAGGATGGTCTAATAGAATTTCAGTACCCAAGAACATGGGAAACATAGACCGTGTGATTATTGTTACCTATAAAATTTTACATCAGTCAACAAAAATAAAGATATGTGGCAGGGTATTACCCATCTATTTTGGCCATAGTCAGCTCAAGCTGTATGGTGTTTATTCCAGTCATGATGGTAGTGTTAGATTTGCATATGAAAATATCGCAAACAAAATTTAAGTAGAGTCTCTAGATGACACAGTTCTAACTTTCCGTGTAAAACTCAGCACCATTTTAGGCTTTATTTATGGTGTTGCATTTGAGCCAACCATAGTACTGAAGGCGTTAGGTAAAACATTTGCTCATCACCTTGTTGATCTGTATGCTGGTGAGTATTCCCTATTTGTATATACTTACATAATAGACTATCAATTTGTGGGTGACTATTTTGTGTCTTTGCTACAGTGTGTACATATTACATGGAAAAACAAAGCTGTAGTCACTATTAAATATGACTAGTTCACTGCGTATGTTCACTGCATATGTGTGTCTAAAGTGCACATTAGCAACATAGCCATAAAGGTAAAGTCGAATCAGAGCATACTGGTGCATACCGTTTAAGTATGGAAAGGTAGTTGCAAAACTCCATTTCAGAACCTGCGAAAAAAGCAAGGCCTTTTTAAAACAATGAAACAATTTAATCCATACGGGGCCGGAATCTGGGGACTTTTCAGGGGTCTTTTCTGAATGGCAATACAGGTATTGAAAAAAGGTTTCAGTATTGCAAAACCCCATCTAAAGACTGCCGCTAAAAACATTATTAGCGATGTAGTGGGTAACGTTGTGTACACCGTGGTTAGGATGGCTCTGGAATTGTGGTGATGCAATGTAGATCAGCAAAAAGGCCCCCTGGTGTAAAACGTACCACATGTTGTCTAAAAACAGTGTAAATAGTAAAAAACGTTCAGTGTCAAAAAAGAAATTTCAAAGGACCTCTAGCATAAAGAAATTGTACAACCATTTTCTAATCATGGCATTAATTTAATGTCCGAAGAGTGTGTCAAATCAGAGTTGGACCTATTCACAGTCCCCATGACACAAACCGCTATAGATAAAAACACATATGTGGAGGTACCCCCTATTTCGGCACTCTCTGATTCAGCGCCTTTGGGGTTCTTCATTGCCGGAAATGGCAATGATTATATAAATTTAAACAATACGCTTCTGTTTGCAAGGTTCGAAATTACAAGACCCAATGGTACGAATATAGCCGCTGGAGCCACTTTTTTCCCAAGTCGATGTTTCATTGGGGGACTATCTGAGCTCAAAGACATATCCTTATCACAGCATCATAGAGTGTCTGATTAACTATGACCACAAAACCCTGGAATCAGTGTTCTCAGCAGAATTTTTTTACAAGGACACTACCGGACTTATGGACACAACTGGCCCAACTGGCAATAATCAAGGACTAAAAAAATGGGCCACATTTTCAGACGCCAGCAACGTGATAGAATTGTTATCCCCAATCAACAGTGATATATTTTTTCAAGAAAAGTTAATGTTGAAAGGCGTCGACATTCAAATCAGATTGACGCATACAAAAGATGAATTTTGTTTAATGTGCAGCGACGCTATACCGTACAAAATCTGTATTGTTGCAGCCTCCTTATTTGTTAAAGTTGAACATTTTGTTTTAAGGAATACTTCCCAAATCTACTGTAATAGGTATGGCAGATAATGATGCCTTTACACAGCGTGTATGATAAGAACCCATTTGCATTTAAGCAATATGTCTTGGAATTCTTGGCCGTATATGTAGATGGTCAACAATTTCCAGCTAAACCTTTACAACTGAGATACTTGAGTGGGGGCGCTGTGCATGAGTTTTACGAGCTAGTTCTAGCAACTGGAAGACATCTAAAAAATAGGTCATTAGCTATTGACAGAGAAGATTTTTTGAATGGACATATGCTTTACGCATCAACCTCAGAGTGTGGACAGCATTTGTCACTAATCAAGTTGGGAAACATTAGACTGTAAGCCTGTTTCAGACAACCACTGCCAAACACTATTAATTTGATAGTTTATGCTATATTTGACAGTATAATCGAGGTGTCCATTCGTAGACAGGTTCTGCTGGATTACTACTAAGACCCTGAATACTGTTGAACTGTCTGCTGTTTTGGATAAAATTTCAGCAAACGCGCATTTTCTCAGTGTTCTAGTATATGATCAATTGCCCAAAAATTCTGTGCAAGAACTACCAACATCTGTAATAATTAACACACATAGTTCAGACCTACCAGGCAAGCATTGGCTGGCTGTATACATAAACAAGGATAGAGTTGGGTGTTTTTTTGATTGTTTTGATAACAATCCTGACACACAATTACAATATTTCATGGTAACAAATTACATACGTTTACACCCCCAATGTAGGAAATATAGACATTTATTTTTAAGTATGACAAATAAACATATTAAACATTATAGCAATACAATAGCAAACTTTTTAAGAATCAAGCTGCGCTGATTTATCCAATTGTGGTGTTTGGAATAAGTCGGATTCTATACCCCTGTGCACCTGTTAAGGATTCTGAACCACTGACCGGAGTTTTAGAAGATTTAATTTCCTCTTTGATAAGTCTGTTTGGAACTGTAGAAAGGGGTATATTTATCTTAGCTATGGTGCTCAGAAATTCACGCCACCCCTGGGGTCTCCCATGGTGTTTCACAGCCTGTGGTCCTGTGACACTTTTTACCAAATCAAATATGGGTGTACCGGGGATGGTCACACCATTACAAATAAATTCACCCATTTCATACTACATTGGTGGACTTTATCATCTTTTCTAATATGTATTGAGCATTCTTTTACTCCTTGAGGGTATATTATTTAAAACTTATTTAACCATTTTATCACCATTGTCAACACTTTGCTCTTTACACTGGTGGTGTTTACGAGTGTTTGTGGCATACTCAGTGTTAATGTGTTAGTTTCATGCTCACCCTGCTTTACCAATGACAAATATCTCTGTAATGACGACATATAAAGTTTGACTTTTTCATGCTAGTTCAAATCAGTTCTACTCAGAATATTTTTTATAGTCGCATCCAATTCATTTTTAACAGTTGTCTTAGAGGTATGGGTGTGTCTTCGTTCTTTAATATATCCAACTGTCGTTGGGGGACTAAAAACATTTTCTCTGCGTACTCCATCTGTTCTAACTGTCTTGATGCGATTAGACTGCTTATAAAAGGCACTGCAATGGTTAAGAGAGGCAGAAGGAAACCACCCTTTTGATGAATCACTCGTCTCGTCTTATGTATACCAATCTTTTTCATCAGCAATAAGTTTTATAGACGTTTTCTTCTTTTCCAATATTTTATATTGTTGGTCTGCTTGTGGTATAATACCGTGAAGCACGTTGAATGCTATTTCACGCAGCATCAGGATCAGCTCATCCAATGCAGATTGTAAAATGAGACATCTCAGTACTGGTTTAACTTTAAGAAAGTTTCAAAAGTGACAAGTTTCTCAGAATCCTCTCAGACATGGTTGTGTTATTTTTAGTTCTTTTTCTGCACATATACAGTTGGGTAGTCTGAAAGCAAGTCTGTTCTGAGTCTAAATGAATCGGGGGTTTTGGCTTTATAATCGATTAGGAGGTATCCATAAGGTTTTTCTGTAACATTTTTAAAACTTTCCAGAAAAACTTTGTGTTACTATTATACATCTGTCTAGATCTGGTTGTTGTCTCTTGGGTTTTTAAAAAGTAATTTTCCTACTAGATTTCTCCTGAAAAAATAAATTCTGGACCAAGCAGACAGCGCTGGGGTTCCGATGGTGCAAGTATTGTGGAAACACTTTCTCAACCTGTACGTTACTTCATGACATCATCGATGATCTGTGACACTGCCACATGAGAATTAATCAAGGATGAAAAAAGAAAAGGTCTAAGAAACAATATCTAAAAGACTTGCAAGGTTTGTTGGGGAGTATTTTGTTTGTGTTATTGCAACCTACAGAAGCCTTAATAATACCAGGATTTTATTTTATGTTCTGTGTTGAACTGAATGAAACTGAAATAAATGGGCTTTTTAGGAGTCATTTTGTAGAAAGAGGTGGAGCTGTAATGGTAGGCACCCCTAAGTAAAAAGGGGGGCATGAGTTTTTGTAGGGAATTGTTTATTTGGACTTTTTATGGGAGAGTCTGAAAGCCCTGTTACAGACCCATGAAGGCAGCAGTTGGAAAAAAAAAACCTGAAACTGCTACCAGTCACCCGCACAGTGCAGAGATTGTCGGAGGAGAGCGTGGAAGCTCTTAAGGACTGTTTTGAGTCTGTTGCGTGGGGGGTGCTTTGTGATGACCACCGGGAGGACATCGACAGCCTTGTCATCTGCGTTATAGACTACATTAATTTCTGTGTGGATAACACCATACATCCAGCACATGGCTCCAGCCTGTCTCTTTCAACCATCCAGGTTAGAAAGGAACTGAGGAGGATCAAAGCCAGGAAGGCAGTAGGTCCAGATGTCATCTCAAGGGTTGTCAGGTCCTGTGCAGATCAACTGTGTGGGGTGATGGAGCACATCTGAGCCCGAAGCTGGGGAGAGTACCACAGCTCTGGAAAACCTCTTGTGTGGTGCAAGTGCCGAAGACCCCACATCCCAAGGACCTAAACAGCCTACAGGACGGTGGCTCTGACATCCCACCAGATGAAGACCCTGGAGCATCTGGTTCTTGCTCAGCTTCGGCCCCTGGTGAGGTCATCACTGGACCCACTTCAGTTTGCCTACTGGCCTGGCCACC
Source organism: Bryconaethiops microstoma (assembly GCA_037577275.1). Taxonomy (NCBI): domain Eukaryota; kingdom Metazoa; phylum Chordata; class Actinopteri; order Characiformes; family Alestidae; genus Bryconaethiops; species Bryconaethiops microstoma. The sequence goes on from JBBJLS010052314.1 coordinate 12,821, forward strand.
TCCTGCATCGTTTCCTCTCTCATCTGGAGACCACAGAGAGTACTGCAAGAATCATGTTCTTTGATTTCTCTAGTGCTCTCAACACCATCCTACCCATTATCCTGAGGGACAAGCTGGAGCACACAGGTGTGGAACATCACCTCACCACATGAGTACTGGACTACCTCACAAACCGACCACAGTATGTGAGAACTCAGGGCTGTGTGTCGGACAGGGTCATCTGCAGGACTGGGGCACCACAGGGAACAGTTTTGGCACTGTTCCTCTTCACCATCTACACTGCAGACTTCTCTCACAACACCACCAACTGCTTCCTGCAGAAGTTTTCTGATGACTCTGCAATAGTCGGCCTCATCACTGATGGGGACGACAAGGAGTACAGAAAACTGACCATGGACTTTGTGGACTGGTGCCAGCAGAACTACCTCTAGATCAACACTGGAAAAACCAAGGAGCTGGTGGTAGACTTCCGCAGGCACAAACATCCTCCACTGCAACCACTGAAC
>JBBJLS010052325.1:0-13325 GCA_037577275.1 Bryconaethiops microstoma
CAAGATTTACACTTCCAAATATATTTCTATGTGGAGAACAATGCTGCAGTAGTTTCTGGGTAATGGAGACTCACTGCACTGTTGGTGTTGTTTCTGAGGTCGGTGATCTCTGGCAGGCTGATATTACTGAGACTGAATGAGAAGATGACTGCATACGACGTGTCTGAAATTTCTGTGGAAACATCAGAGAAATGAAATTTATTTTGGTGATAAAATCACACATTTGAAAGATCAGACAGGAATGTGGAGAGTTACAGCTGTGTTTTGCAGTTGGAGAAAGAAAACGTACTCTGATACGTGACATTCAGCACTTTAGTGGAATTTTCAAGGTTTTTCTGTCGAGAGCTGACTAGACTTGTGGTAGCATTGAGAACTGAACTCTCACTGGGGACTGGAGAGGAGGAGTTGAAGACCAGTCTGGCGTAGACCACTGCAGATGTAGGACTGAAAGAATAGTTCTTGTTAAATACCTTTTTTTCATTCTGTATTTATATTGTGTATTTAAAATGTTTCATAAGCTTAATTACCTTTTTTTTCTAGATGCCTCGGATGTTAATTGGTAGCCTGTTGTATCCTTTGAAGTTGTAGAACTAAATATATCTGCTGTGTTTGTAATCATAACTGGAGCTTTAGGTAATGCCGATGTTACGACTGTAGTGTTTACATCCATATTTGTCACTGAAGCTGTTCTTGATATTGAGGGAGTTGTGATCAGTGATGTGAACCTGGTATCTGTTGTTGTTTGCCCTGTTGTTGTAGTGTCAGCAGTTGGGATTGATGAGTTTGATTTTGCTGCTGTATGGTTTGGACCTTCACTTAGTACTGAACTCCCAGTTGCACCATTAGACGTAGGTAAAAGGTTTACAGTACTATTGAATGGTGTTACTGTTGCTGATGTTGATGCACTTGACACTTTTGTAGAATTTGGTAATTCACTTGTCACTGAAATTGTTGGAGCTTGATGAATAGTTACAGGCATTGCTGATAAAACATGTGTATTATCTGTGCCGAGTTGTGCAATTGTGTTCATTTCTGAAGTTACTCTCATTGGTGATGTGGTTGAATCTGTGGCTGTTAGTGATGCAGTTGTTGGTTCTGTGGCTGTAGTTACAGGCATTTCAGCAGCTGTCATTGGAGCTGTTGTAGTTGGGGAAGCAGTTGTTTCAGTAGTTGTTAATGAAATTGATTCAGTAGTTGTTTCTGTTGTGGTTGCCTTTGTACTTGCAAGGACTCCTATAGTACTCACTGAAGCTGCTGTGGTTGGTGAAGGAGTTGGTTGAGTGGCTGTTGGTGTTGTCATTGTAGTAGACTCAAGTGTGGATACAGTTGCATTTAGTAAAGCATTTTTTTCAGCACTTTGTAATGCCGTTGTATTAGACTCTAGTGTGGATGCACCTGCAGTGAAAACAACTGTAGTCTGGTTAGTAGTTGTTGGAGTTTTTTCAGTTACTAAAGCAGTTTTCTGGGTTGTGTTTTTTGAAGACGCCATTGTGGATGATGTGGTCATGGGGATATCTGTATTTTGTGCCATTTTTGTCGCTACTACAACTGTACTTGTAGGTACCTCAGTAGTTGTACTTGGTTCCAATGTAGTTGGTGAAGCTGTTGTTTCAGACGCTGATATCGTGGCTGTTGTAGACTCAGCTGTGGATGATGTTGTCGTCAGAATATCTGTGTGTGCTGTACTTTTTTGAAGTAACACTGCAGTAGGTATTATGGTAGTGCTTGGTGTGGATGCTGTGGTTGTGTAAATATCTGTTGTTTGTACTACAGCTGTAGTTGTAAGTAACTCAGTAGTAGCACTTGGTTCCTGTGTAGTTAGTGAAGCAGCTGTTTTGGCTGCTGTAGACACAGGTGTTGTTGTGAAAATATATGTTCTTTGTAGAACAGAGGGAGATGTTGGTACCTCAGCAGTAGTGCTTAGTTCCAGTGTAGTTGGTGAAGCAGTTGTTTCAGTAGTTGCTATAGTGGCTGTAGTAGACTCAGATGTGGATGCTGTGGTTGTGGAAATATCTGTTTGATGTGATGCTATTGTTGGAGGTACAGCTGTAGTTGTAGATACACCAGCAGCAGGGCGCTGAGATGTTGTACTTCGTATATCAGTTGTTTCAAGTGTTACACTTGTGGCTGTATAAGACTCAGGTATGAAAGCTGTGGAAATGGGATTATGTATTGTTTGTATTTCAGCTGTAGTTGACGGTACCTTGGGAGTACTGCTTGTTTCCAGAGTTGTTGGTGAAGCATTTATTTCAGATGTTACTGTTTTGGATGTTCTAGACACAGGTGTAGATGATATCACAGTAATATATGTTGTTTGTTGTACAGCAGTGGTTGTTAGTACCTCAGTAGTAGTGCTTGGTCCCAGTGTACTTGTGGGTGAATCAGTTGTTTCAGAAGCTTTAGCTGTAGTAATCTCAAGTGTGGATGGTGTGTCCATGGGAATATCTCTTGTTTGTGTTGTAGTTGTTTGTACTTCAGCTGCAGCTGTAGGTACATCAGGAGTAGTACTTGGTTCCAGTGTAGTTGGTCAATCAGTTGTTACAGAAATTCCTGTTATTGCTGTAGTATTAGTGGAAATTTCTTTTTTTTGTACTGCAGCTGTACTTGTAGGCACCTCAGTCATAGTGCTTGAAGTCATTAAGGTTCGTGAAGAAGTTGTTTCAGAAATTGCTGTCGGGGCTGTCATAGACCCAGGTGTGGATGCTGTGGTCATGGGAATTTTTGTTGTTTGTGCTGTAGTTGTTTGTACTACAGTTGTAATTGTGGATACCTCATTAGTACTGCTTGGTGAAGTAGTTGTTTTAAGTGTAACTCTTGTGACTGTAGGTGACTCAGGTGTCAATGCCGTGTCATTGGGAATATCATTTGTTTATACTACAGCTGCAGTATTTGGTATCTCAGTGCTTGGTTCCAGTGTTATTGGTGCAGAAGTTGTTTCAGAAGTTGCTTTTGAGATTGTTGTATGCTCAGATGTGGATGCTGAGTTTGTGGTAATATCTGTGGATTGTAGTACAATTGTACTTGTAGGTACCTCAGTTGTAGTGCTTGGAACCATTGTTGTTGGTGAATAAGTTGCTTCAGACACTGTTGTTTGAGCAGTTGTAGACTCAAGTGTTAATGCTGTGGTAGTGTGAATATTTGTTGTTTGTTCTATAGCTGCTGTTGTGGATGCCTCAGCAGTAGTGATTGGGTCTGGTGTACTTGGTGAAGCAGTTGTTTCTGTTGTTGCTATTGCGGCTATTGTAGACTCAGATGTGAATGCTGTGGTCATGGCAATATTTGTTATTAGTGTTGTACTGGTTTGTACTAAAGCTGCATTTGTAGGTACCTCAAGAGTTGTGCTGGTTTCCAATGTTGCTTGTGAGGCAATTGTTTCACAAGTTGCTTTTGTAGCTGTTGTAGACTCAATTGTGGATGCTGTGATTATGGACATATCTGCTGTTTGACATACACTTGTATTTGTAGGTACCTCAGTTGTAGTACTAGAAACCACAGAGGTTGTTGAATCAGTTGTTTCAAATATTGTGGCAATTATAGATTCAAGTGTGGATGCTGGAGTAGTGGCAATATTTTTTGTTTCTGCTACAGCTGCAGTTATATGTACCTCATTAGAATGGTTTCCTTCCAGTGTTGTAGGTGAATAAGTTGTTTCAGAAATTGCTATTGTGGCTGTTGTTGGATCTGGTTTAGATGTTGTTGTGGTCGTGGGAAGATGTGTTTGTGCTGTTGCTGTTTGTACTACAGTTGTAAGTATCTCAGTTGTAGTGCTTGAAACCATTGTTGTTGGTGAATAAATTGCTTCCGACATTGTCATGGCAGTTGTAGACTCAAGAGTGGATGCAGTGGACATGGAAATATCTAGTGTTTCTGTTGTACTTCTTTGTGTTACAGTTCTAATAGTAGATACACCAGTAGTGGAGCTTTGTTCCAGTACACTTGGTAAAGCAGTTATTTCAAATGTTTCCGATGTGACTGTAGGAGACCCAGGCGTGGATGCTGTGGTTGTGAGAATATCTGTTGTTTGTACTGCAGATGTAGTTGTAGGTTCCACAACTGAAGTGCTTGGAACCGTCATAGTTGGTGAATCAGTTGTATCAGATGTTGCGGTTGTAGCTGGAGTACACTCAGGTGTGGATGCTGTGGTTGTGGGAATATATGTTGCTTTTACTGCAGAGGAGAGTGTTGGCTCCACAGTTGTAGTGCTTGGAACCATTGTAGTTGGTGAATCAGTTCTTTCAGAAGTTGCGGTTGTGGCTGTAATAGACTGAGGTGTGGATGCTGTGTTTGTGTAAATATCTGCTGTTTGTACTGCAGATGTAGCTGTAGGTTCCACAACTGTAGTGCTCAGAATCATTGTAGTTGGTGAATCTGTTGTTTCAGAAGTTGCTGTTGTGGCTGTAGTAAGCTCAGGTGTGGATGCTGTGGTTGTGGGAATATCTGTTGTTTGTACTGCAGACGTACTTGTAGGTTCCACAGTTGTAGTGTTTGGAATCGTCATAGTTGATGAATCAGTTGTTTCAGAAGTTGCTTTTGTGGCTGCAGTTGACTCAGGTGTTGATACTGTGGTTGTGGGTATATCTGTTGTTTGTACTGCAGATGTAAGTGTTGGTTCCACAGTTATAATGTTCGGAATTGTCGTAGTTGGAAAATCATCTGTTTCAGAAGTTGCTGTTATGGCTGTAGTAGACTCAGGTGTGGATGCTGTGGTCATGGGAATGTCTGTTGTTTGTGCTGCAGATGTAGGTGTTAGTTCCACAGTTGTAGTGATTGGAACCGTCATCAGTAATGAATCAGTTGTTTTAGAAATTGCTGTTGTGGCTGTAATAGACTCAGGTGTGGATGCTGTGGTTGTGGGAATGTCTGTTGTTTGCACTGCAGATGTAGGTGTTGATTCCACAATTGTAATGCTTAGAACCATCGTAGTTGGAGAATCGGATGTTTCAGAACTTCCTTCTGTGGCTGTGGTAGATTTAGGTGTGAATGCCGTGGTTGTGGGAATATCTGATGTTTGTAATGCAGAGGTATTTGTAGCTTCCATATATATAGTACTAGCAACCACCGTACTAGTTGGTGAATCAGTTGTTTCAGATGTTGCTGTTGTGGCTGTAGTAGAGTCGGGTGTGGATGCTGTGGTTGTGGGAATATCTGTTGTTTGTACTGCAGATGTAGTTGTAGGTTCCATAGTTTTAGTGTTTGGAGTGGTTTTAATTGGTGAATCAGATATATCAGAACTTGCTGTCTTGGCTGTAGTAGAGTCAGGTGTGGATGATGTGGCTGTGGGAATATATGTTGTTTGTACTGCAGTTATAATTGTAGGTTCCACAGTTGTAGTGCTTAAAACCATCGTAGTTTTTGACTCAGTTGTTTCAGAATTTGTTGTAGTGGCTGTAGTAGACTCAGGTGTGGATGCTGTGGTTGTGGATATATCTATTGATTTTACTGCAGATGTAAGTTTTGGTTCCACATTTGTAGTGCTTGCAACGGTCATCAATGATGAATCAGTTGTTCCAGAAGCTGCTGTTCTGGCGATAGAAGACTCTGGTGTGGATGATGTCATCGGGGAGAAATCTGCTGTTTCCACTGCTGCTGTAGGTTCCACAGGTGTAATGGCTGGAACCGTCATCGGTGATGAACCAGTTGTTTCAGAAATTGCTAATATGCCACTAAAAAACTCAGGTGTTGATGCTGTGGTTGTGGGAATGTTGTTTTTTTGGAATACAGATGTACTTGTAAGTTCCACAGTAGTAGTGCTTGGAACCATTGAATTTGGTGAATCAGTTGTTTTAGATGTTCCTGCTGTGGCTTTGATTGACTCAGGTATGGATGTTGTGGTTGTGGGAATATCTGTTGTTTGTATTGCAGTTGTAGTTGTGGGTTCCACATTTGTATTGCTTGGAACCGTTGTTTTTCGTGTATCAGTTGTTTCCGAAGTTACTGTTGTGGTTGGAGTAGCCTCAGGTCTGGATGCTGTGGTCGTGGGAATATCTGTTGTTTGTACTTCAGATCTTGTTGCAGGTTTCACAGTTGTAGTTTTCAGAACTATCGTAGTTGGTGAATCAGTTGTTTCAGAGGTTCCTGTTGTGGCTGTAGTTAACTCAGGATTGTATGCTGTGGTTGTGGGAATATCCGTTGTTTGTACTGCAGATGTCATTGTAGGTTCCACATTTGTAGTACTTGGAACCGTCGTAGTTGGGGAATCAGATAATTCAGAAGTTGCTGTTGTGGCTGTAGTAGACTCAGGTGTGGATGCTGTGGTTGTGGGAATATCTGTTGTTTGTACTGCAGATGCAGTTTTAGGTACCACAGTTGTAGTGCTCAGAATCGTCATAATTGGTGAAGTAGATTCATGTGTGGATGCTATGATTGTGGGAATATCTGTCGTTTGTACTGCAGATGTACTTGTAGATTCCACAATTTTAATGCTTGGAACCGTTGTAGTTGGTGATTCAGATAATTCAGAAGTTGCTGTTGTCACTTTAGTAGACTTATGTGTGGATGCTATGGTTGAGGGAATATCTGTTGTTTGTACTGCAGATGTCATTGTAGCTGTCACAGTTATATTGCTTGTAACCATTGTAGTTGGAGAATCAGATAATTCAGAAGTTTCTGTTCTGGTTTTGGTAGACTCAGGTGTGGATGCTGTGGTTGTGGGCATATCTGTTGTTTGTACTGCTGATGTAATTTTAGGTTCCACAGTTGTAGTTCTCAGAATCGTCGTAATTGGTGAATAGGTTGTTTCAGGAGTTGCTGTTGTGGCTGTAGTATACTCTGGTTTGGATGCAGTGGTTGAGGTAATATCTGTTGTTTGTACTGCAGATGTCGTTGTAGCTTTCACAGGTATAGTGCTTGTAACCATTGTAGTTGGAGAATCAGATAATTCAGAAGTTTCTGTTCTGGTGTTGGTAGACTCAGGTGTGGATGCTGTGGTTGAGGGAATATCTGTTGTTTGTATTGCAGATGTCGTTGTAAGTTCCACAGTTGGACTGCTTGGAACTTTTGTAATTGGTGAATCATTTTTTTCAGAAGTTGCTGTTCTGGTTGTGGTAGACTCAGCTGTGGATGCTGTACTTGTGGGAATATCTGTTGTTTGTACTGCAGATGTCATTGTAGGTTCGACAGTTGTAGTGCTTGGAAACATTGTAGTTGGTGAATGAGATAATCCAGAAGTTTCTGTTCTGGTTTTGGTAAACTCAGGTGTGGATGCTGTTCTTGTGGGAATATCTGTTGTTTGTATTGCAGATGTCGATGTAGGTTCGACAGTTGTAGTGCTTTTAACCATTGTAGTTGGGGAATCAGATAATTCAGAAGTTGCTCTTGTGGCTGTAGTAGACTCAGGTGTGGATGCTGTGGTTGTGGGAATATCTGTCGTTTGTACTGCCAATGTAATTTTTGGTTCCACAGTTGTAGTGCTCAGAATCGTCATAATTGGTGAATCGTTTTTTTCAGGAGTTGCTGTCGTGCCTGTAGTAGATTCAGGTGTGGATGCTATGGTTGTGGGAATATCTTTTATTTGTACTGCAGATGTCATTGTAGGTTCCACATTTGTAGTGCTTGGAACCATCATAGTTGGTGAATCAGTTGTTTCAGAAGTTGGTGTTGTGGCCTTGGTAGACTCAGGTTTGGATGCTTTGGTTGTGGGAATATCTGTTGTTTGTTCTGCAGATGTCATTATAGGTTCCATAGTTGTAGTGCTTTGAACCGTTGCAGTTGGGGAATCAGATAATTCAGAAGTTACTCTTGTGGGTGTAGTAGACTCAGGTGTGGATGCTGTGGTTGTGGGAATATCTGTTGTTTTTACTGCCGATGTAGTTTTAGGTTCCACAGTTGTAGTTCTCAGAATCATCGTAAGTGGTGAATCAGTTGTTTTAGAATTTGCTATTGTTGCTGTAGTAGACTCAGGTGTGGATGCTGTGGTTGTGGGAATATTTGTTGTTTGTACTGCAGATGTAGTGTTCGGTTCCAGAGTTGTAGTGCTCAGAATCGTCGTAATTCGTGAAACGTTTGTTTCAGTAGTATCTGTTGTGGCTGTAGTAGAGTCAGGTTTGGATGCTGTGGTTGAGGGAATATCTGTTGTTTGTACCGCAGATGTACTTGTAGGTTCCACAATTGTAGTTCTTGGAACCATCATAGTTGGTGAATCAGTTGTTTCAAAAGTTGGTTTTGTGGCTTTGGTAGACTCAAGTGTGGATGCTTTGGTCGAGGGAAAATCTGTTGTTTGTACTGCCGATGTAGTTTTAGGTTCTACACTTGTAGTGCTCAGAATCGTCGTAATTGGTGAATCGGTTGTTTCAGGAGTTCCTGTTGTGGCTGTAGTAAATTCATGTGTGGATGCTATGGTTGTGGGAATATCTGTTGTTTGTACTGCAGATGTACTTGTAAGTTCCACATTTGTAGTGTTTGGAATTGTTGTTGTCGGTGAATCAGATCATTTAGAAGTTTCTGTTGTGGCTTTGGCAGTCTCAGGTGTGGATGCTGTGGTTGTGGGTTTATATGTTGTTTGTACTGCAGATGTAGTTGTGGGTTCCACAGTTGTAGTGCTTATAACCATCGTAGTTGGTGAATCAGTTGTTTCAGGAGTTACTGTTGTGGCTGTAGTAGACTCTGGTTTGGATGCTGTGGTTGAGGTAATATCTGTTGTTTGTACTGCAGATGTCATTGTAGGTTCCACAGTTGGACTGCTTGGAAACGTAGTTGGTGAATCAGATAATCCAGAAGATGCTGTTGTGTCTGCAGTAGACTCAGGTTTTGATGCTATGATTGTGGGAATATCTGTTGTTTGTACTGCAGATGTCATTGTAGGTTCCACAGTTATAGTGCTTGGAACCGTTGTAGTTGGAGAATCAGATAATTCAAAAGTTGCTGTTTTGGCTGTAGCAGACTCAGGTGTGGATGCTGTCGTTGTGGGAATAACTGTTGTTTGTTCTGCCGATGTAGTTTTAGGTTCCACAGTTGCAGTGCTGCGAATCGTCGTAATTCGTGATTCGGTTGTTTCAGAAATAGCTATTGTGGCTGTAGTATATTCATGTGTGGATGCTGTGATTGAGGGAATATCTGTTGTCTGTACTGCAGATGTCATTGTAGGTCCCACAGTTATAGTGCTTGGAATCGTTGTAGTTGGTGAATAAGATAATCTAGAAGTTGCTGTTGTGTCTGTCGTAGACTGAGGTGTGGATCCTCTACTTGTCGGAATATCTGTCGTTTGTAACGTAGATGTCATTGTAGGTTCCACCTTTGTAGTGCTTGGCACCGTTGTAGTTGGGGAATCAGATAATTCAGAAGATGCTGATTTAGTTCTAGTAGACTCAGGTGTGGATGCTGTAGTTATGGGAATATCTGTTGTTTGTACTGCAGATGTAGTTTTAGGTTCCACATTTGTAGTGATTAGAATCGTCATAATTGGTGAATCAGTTCTTTCAGAAGTTGCTGTTGTTGCTATTGTTGCTGTAGTGGCCTCAGGTTTTGATGCTGTGGTTGTGGGAATATCTGTTGTTTGTTCTGCAGAGGTCATTGTATTTTCCACAGGTGTAGTGCTTGGAACTGTTGTAGTTGGTGAATCAGTTTTTTCAGAAGTTGCTGTTGTGGTTTTGGTAGACTCAGGTGTAGATGCTGTGGTTGAGGGAATATCTGTTGTTTGTACTGCAGATGTCTTTGTAGGTTCCACTGTTGTAGTGCTTGGAACCGTCGTAATTGGTGAATCAGTTGTTTCAGAAGTTGGTGTTGTGGCTTTGGTAGACTCAGGTGTGGATGCTTTGGATAAGGGAATATCTGTTGTTTGTACTACAGATGTCATTGTAGGTTCCACAGATCTAGTGCTTGGAACCATTGTAGTTGCAGATGTCATTGTAGGTTCCACTTTTGTAGTGCTTGGAACCATTGTAGTTGGTGAATCAGATGTTTCAGAAGTTGGTCTTGTGGCCATAGGAGACTCAGGTGTGGATGCTATGGTTGTGCGAGTATCTATTGTTTTTACTGCAGATGTCATTGTAGGTTCCACAGTTGTAATGCTTAGAACCATTGTAGTTGGTGAATCAGTTGTTTCAGAAGTTGCTGTTGTGTCTGTAGTAGACTCAGGTGTGGATGCTATGGTTGTGGGAATATCTGTTGTTTGTACTGCAGATGTACTTGTAGATTCTACATTTTTAGTGCTTGGAACTGTTGTAGTTGATGAATCAGATAATTCAGAAGTTGCTGTTGTGGTTGTACTAGACTCAGGTTTGTATGCTGTGGTTGTGGGAATATCTGTTGTTTGTTCTGTATTTGTAGTTTCCACAGTTGTAGTGCTTGCATCCATAGTTGGTGAATCATTTGTTTCAGATCTTGCTGTTGTGTCTGTAGCTGATTCGGGTGTGGATGCTGTGGTTGTCAGAATATCTGATGTTTGTTCTGGAGATGTTGTTGTTGGTATCTCAGTAGATGTGCTTTTTTCCAATGTATTTGGTGAATCAGTTGTTTCAGATATTTCTGTTGTCCTACATTGAGAATATTTGGCATCATGAATCAACACAATATTTCTGTCATTATATTTGGGTTTATTTTCAATGTAATGTAATTTAATCTTGCGCTTAGTATTTTATAGCCATATTTGTTCAAGTTGTACATTTACTTCTAACATAGATCCTCAGTCAGTTAATTTTAGAAATGTACTTACATTTGTGCTCCAGCCCCAGTAAGTACAAACCATAGAAAGACTGTTAATAAAGAATATTTTTATTGATCATCAGATAATAAAAATGTTCCAAAAATACCTCTTATTTTTACCGTTATAAGTGCTACACCATTGTCTGGCTTATCCTTTTACTATTTCATATGTCATCTTAGCATGATATTTTAAATAGTAACATTCTGTTGTGATTGTGATGTATCACAAACTTGATTACTTCCCCAAATCAAATCTTTTCAACTTCTTTCTCAGAAGAGATGCAAATTGTCAAGACTGAATTGTTTTTTAATGAAAAACAACAGAATTCTATGTCAGAGGTTCAGTTTACATCTCTCTGGTCCACCAGCCAGTGTAAATAGTTGTTCTGTGGCAGATCTCAGCACAGTTTGACATCACAAGGAAATACTGATTATCTCAGTTGTTACATTGCATAGTTATTTCTGTTTCACTTTTATGATTGTCCACATAGTTCATCCTTGAAATAAGGTAGCAAGTGAATCAATCAGTGAATCAAAATTAGTTCAGTAACTTAATTGTTATAGTCATTTAAAGGTTAAAGGTTAAATTGAATGTACGTTCTTTTCACATCTCTCCTTCTCCAGACATTGAAGGCAAGTGCATAAGCAGTCATCCATTTTCGAAAGTTCTTTTATTTAACCAAAACAAAACTGACTCGAGGGTTAGACACAGCAATTCAGCTTTGGATCCAAAAGAGACAGGAGAAACCAAAGAGTATATAGACGGTTGACCGACACAGTACATTGACCAAAACCCCTTTAAATATTTACAAGACAAAGACAAGAACCAATAAACAAACACAATCACTAAACCTACACACAACCTAGCTGTGACTAATACATTAAACCAACACCCTGTGAACCCTGTCAACTTAAAAGTCCCAAATATACAAATTAAACAATGGTGGCCTCTGGACCGTGGATGTGACAGTTCTTTAAAGTATTCTTGATTCATTCAGTTCACGTTACAGCAGATATCAATCTAGGCCATTTCTGAGCAAGGCATACATAACGTGTAGTAATAGATCATTCTAAAAAAAATCTATTAGACTGGCACTGGCCTTCCTGTTCATCTTCCTCATATACTTTGGATTTAGTCTATACTTCATCAGTCAATATACAACTGACATGCTATCTCTGTTTCAATCAAGACATAGATGTTTGCCCTTTTCAGTGAACCCCTGGCTGCTTCCGTTAGACAGTCTTGTAAAATATGAGGTATCTAGTCAAAATCATACCACCATAAAATTATTCTATATGCTAATGACATCCTGTGATACATCATAATTCGTAATCTTATCAATAGGTCTAGCAAGGCCACTGCCTGTACCAGTTGGTCAGAATCCTGCTCCTAAGCAAGTGTAATCAGGACCCTGAGGCTAGAACACCTTTTAAGTACATTACACATGCTTTTCAGTATCTTGTTATTCTTATCTATCCAAACCCAAATCATAAATACAAACCCTGCAACAAAGAAAACAACATGATACACATTACATTCACTGCTTGGTAGAAATAGAATGGAATATTCAATCACAGTTTCTCTACTTTTGACCACACTCTGGGCCTTGGCATTTTTTAATCTTTTTTAACAATTCTCAACCTTCTCAAACCCATTATATTAATTTTACTCACTACAGCTCACAATATTGTATTACTGAACTCGACAGACAGAACTCTGATCTGTATTAAATATCCGTCAGGAATAAAACATTGACTTCTTACAGATCATTCAAATTTGGAAATATAGCAAATCTAAAAAATAACACTAGATTGTTTATGGTTACCTGTGAAACTTTTTACAATATGTTGCAAAGTAATTGTGAAAAATGCAGTTCGATATCATAGGGACAGTTCACATTTTACCCATAATAATCACATTAATAATTTATATTCTGTTGTATAATTATTTACTGTATTTATTATTTAATTAATTTCCCCTCTGTAAATGTCAGCGTAACGTGTTTGTATCTGTCTGTATAAATGGCTTTTGCACCTTTTCATCTGTTTGTTTGTCTGACGTTTTTTTGTCCTGTCTGTCTGATGTCTTTTGTTTTTTTGTGTGTTTTTTTTCTCTTTTCTCCTCACTTGGGTAGGGCAGGTTTGTAGGAGCGGCACTTCAGTGTATCAAAGGTTAAATTAACACCCATGGTACTGAATTAACTAGACACAAAGACTAACCTAAGAGTTTGGCATAGGGGATTTTCTAGGGGATTAAATGTTCACAGTGAAAAATTTACATGTGTTAAGAGCCATTGAAGAAGAAACATATAAAAGAAACCAAAACTGCAAATCATCCTATTACATAATTATCTATCTATCTGTCTATCTATCTATATAATCACACACATGTGTGTTTCAAAATAAAATGAGGTCAAAGATGTGGGAGTTCTATAAAGTCTATACAACATACAGTACTGTGCAATACTTTTGAGCCAACCCTCATTTTTCTGCTTGTAAAACTGTCTTATCTTTGTCATACTGAGGAGATTAAATGAAAGAAACTGGAACAAATGTTTTACTGTGACAGGCTCCAAAGTGTCTAAAGATATAAAGGAGTTCCAAACACTGAGCATTCAGCACCACCAGTATACTGATCACCGCCTGATCATCTGGAATCATCTGCTCCTGTTTCTTCATTGGTTCAG
>JBBJLS010052335.1:0-13325 GCA_037577275.1 Bryconaethiops microstoma
AATAAGACAATAAGACAAGGCGATTCAGCTGTATTTGACCGGTGGATTCACTCATTACTGTCATTCAGGGAGCGCTAGCCCACTCGTTCTCTGAGCGATCCAGATTCGGCTGCATGTTTTCAGCTGTGGAGGAAGTTAACCGGAGGACTCACTGACTCGTGCTTTAGGAGCACTAACCCGCTCTCGGAGCGATGGGTGATGTTCATGTGTGCCCATGTGTATGTGGCGGCTCTTTGCGGTAACACAGTAAAAAATGTGGCTCTTGGTCTCTGACTGGTTGGCCACCCCTGCTTTAGGAAATGAGCACATACTTAAATACCACCTCACTGATAGGAAAAAGTATTATTATTATGATTAATGAGATGTGTGTGTATATCTTAAGAATACTACAATCTTTCATATATCGTATATAAAAGTGTTTTATCTAACACACTAAAATCGATGCGGTTGAATCACAACTTTCACATCAAAGCATATTAAACCCTTATTGATGATGCCAAGAATTGTATTTTATTTTACCAAATAATTGGATTCTTGTATTTTCATGCATCTATAAAAATATTATTTTTATGCATAATAGGGACGCATCTGCATTAGTTTTTGGATGTAATAACTTACAATCAATAACAAGACCACATTTCTTTAAAAAATATAAAGTGCGTTGTCATAGTAGGTTAGAGATTTTTAAAGTGATGGTTTCTGGCAGCATATCCAAGGACACCACTGACTAATCAGCAACTTGCATTGTTTTTACATCACATTTTGGTACCTATTCAAAGAAGGCACAAAAACTAGCATTAGGTACCAGGTACTATGTACTAGATTTGCCTGATGGAAAAAAGCAACTCTCACAAGGCACACTTACCTCAGCCAGTTTGTCAAAGCCCTGCGTGTGACCCTCCTGTCTTTCCACGTGTTTCTTCCGAGCATATCGCCTATTGCCATCCATAATAAAAGCCACATGCTTAGGCATGGGCCCTGCCTGCGAAAAAACAAAATTTATAAATTGAAAACCTCACAGTAGATGAACATTGTCCTAGTCTCAGAATCAGAATCACATTTATATACTATATATTAACATGTATGAGAGGTGTGGTCACAAATGCAACACTCACAAGATATGCATTTACTGTAGTAATGGAATCCAATACAAACATGGAACATCTGGCCAAAGGTATCCAGACAACCTTTCTAGTGATTCAATTCAGCTACTTTTAACTGCTGATTGTTTGTTGACACTGGAGTTCAATTGGTAACACAGCAATGACCAGTGGAAAGTGAATAAGGTCACCATGGCCATCAGTTAGAGGGGTATTAAACACCCCCCCACCCACCCACACTGGGCTGTGGAGTAGTGGAGCTGGAGTGTGATCCAGAACTAACCACTTAACATCAGCACCTGAGCTGCCAAATACTCCTGTAGCTGCAATCAAATCTTCACATGTGTTTCAACATCTTATGAAAGGTCTAAAAAAGTCTGAAAGTGAATCAATTGCCTCTGGGATCAATTAAGTTTTGTGATTCTGATTACTACAGTGGCTGAAAATGGATGGATCGAACTGCTCTCACCCGATAGCGGGTAGGAAAAGCGTGCTTAGCCACATTCACAGGCTTATTATTCTTAATTAGCCCACAATAAACACTGACGCACATTTTTTCAAAAACTGACATGAGCTTTAGTGTCTTAGTCAGTTTATGAGCCTGCTGTGTCTTTATCCCCTTAGGACGGATTTGCTGCTCCACGCGTTATTGCTTTGCGGCTGCTGTTGCCGTGACATCCCAGACCCTCTCTCTGCTATACGCTTTTAAGGTGACTCGCCCCCTCTACTCTCTCCCCATACACTACAGAGTCGACTCAAACACAAAAACTGCAACCACACTAATTAAATTATGAACGCTGGGTCCTATCAGCGCCACTGTAACACTAGTATGTTTCTCCACAATGAACCATTTCAGCCAAAACACATTCTGAATGACTTTACATCTCAACCACTGAGTTCTAAGTTTAAAAAATAGGAAACAATTCCCTTTAAGTTAGACAAAACAGACAGAAAGCTGGATGAGAAAACATTACCTTTAGGATGTTGGCTGTGAGCCTTTCCAGAAGGCTTAGTTCTCCTTCCCGGATCCACGACATCACTGGTCTAGAATAAGAGCATTACAATTCCTTCATTAGTGCATCCCTAATGCAACTTTTGTAACTATTAATACAATACATGGCATGCACTGTATGTCCAAAAGTATCCAAACAGCCCTACTAATGAGTTCAGCTTCTTTAAGGTGACCCCAATGCTGACACAGGCTTAACACACAGCTTGTATAATCTCCATAGAAAAGTATTGACCAATAGAATGAAGCAGCTGCACATAAGCCTAAAGCCACCATGCTTGTAGGCTAGTGGGGAATTACGCCTGAGAAGTTTATCATGCTTGATGGTAGAGCATTGTTCCAACAAACACTCCTAGCAATGTTCCAACATCTAGTGCTTTGGCAATAAAGTAGAGGTCATTACTGCAGCAAAATGTACAAATTCATAAATCCCTCCTACTAAAACCTAAAAAGAAATACTGGATGAGTAGGTGTCTACAAACTTTTGGACATAACTGACATTATGGTAGAAACAACCCAGCCTTTAGGATCTCTGGGATCCTCCAAAAATGACTAAAGTGTGACTGGAATTTAATCAGGACTGAGTCCCAAATGGACCCCTGCTCCCTATCAGTGCCTCGGAGCAATGCTCCAACAAATCTTCACAGCAATGTTCCATTATCTCGAGCCTTAGTAGATGCTGTTACTGCAGCAAAATGTACAAACGTACAAACCCCCCCTACTAAAACCCAAAAAGAAATACCCCGCCCCCCTTTAACTACACAGAAGAAATGCTGGATGAGCAGGTGTCTACAAACGTTTGGACCGAACTGACATCATGCTAGAAACAACGCAGCCTTTGGGAGCTTTAGGATCCTCCAAAAAACACCTCAGACTAAAGACTGACTGGAATGTAATTAAGGCTCAGTCCCAAATGGACCCCTGCTCCCTATCTAGAGCACTAGGCTACACAGGTCATGGGGGGCAAAAAAAAAGGATTTTACACTAAAAGAGCAGACTAGATGTCCAATACAGAGCATTTTGGGCTTGAGTGTAATCCAAAACACAAAAAATATAGTTGTTAGTCAATAAAATAGACAGATCCTTTATTTGTCATTTGTCGGTTAGCTGTTAGGCTAAGCTAAGCTAGTAAAAGTATAAACAGAAAAGGATTCTGGCAGTAAAACAGGGAAAAAAGCCAAAAGACCTGAACAGGGTGGGCGAGGACAGAGACTTTCATTCAATAGAAGGTCAGTAAGCTGAAGTCACGGCGTCAGTTCCAGCTGGAAGACCCTCAGACCCTCAGACCCTCAGACTCACTCACACACTCTCTCAGTTCCAGCTCACAGCCTGCTGGAGAATGACGACCCCTTCCTGCTGGAGGACGTGACGTCACGCCCGGGTAGACGTGACTGCCTTCAAAAGCAGAGACGAATCTGATTAAATTTGTTTTAAAAATTTGTTTATGTTATCATATTATTTTATATAGTACTGCAGTCGTAATTTCTTTGATTTGATCTGATATTATGTTCTGTACCAAATTATCATGTGTTGACCGGGGTGCTATGATGTGTATTTTTTAAAATGTTTTTTGTTTGTTTGATTGTTTGTTTTTTGTCCGGATATGTAGAGTGTAGTCATGTTCCAATTTGCTTGTTCAATTAAAACTCAATAAAATATTATTGGGAACAAAATGTTAAAAATCCAAATAAATAAAAATAGCTAGACGTAATAGAATGAAGCAAAAAAAAATTCAATTAATCAATTGAGTATGTTTTTGTCTTTGTTAAAGATGTCCTTATTGTGATTTATGGCAATCAGGCTCTGAACTCTTAGGAATTAAAACAATACCAGACACACAAAAAATAAAGAAAGAAAAATAAACTAAAGTTTTTTTCAGTTCAATATGAAATATGATCAAATAGGAACTGTCGCATAAGTTAAGGTGAAATATTGGAATATTAAGCTAGCTTTTCACTTAAAGGAGCAAAAGTGCTTCGCACAGAGAGAGAGAGAGAAAGAGAGAGGAACTATTTGGACAAAAGCATTGGGACACACGTTCCCACAGAAACTCCAAAATCTTGTGGAAAGCTTTGCAAGAAGAGGGGAAGCTGTTATAGCTGCAACTCCATATTAAAGTCTATGGATTTGAATGCAATGTCATTGAAATGCCTGTTGGTGTGTCAGGTGTCCCAA
This sequence comes from Bryconaethiops microstoma, assembly GCA_037577275.1. Taxonomy (NCBI): domain Eukaryota; kingdom Metazoa; phylum Chordata; class Actinopteri; order Characiformes; family Alestidae; genus Bryconaethiops; species Bryconaethiops microstoma. Next base: position 4,285 of record JBBJLS010052335.1, read on the forward strand.
TATTTTTGTCCATATAGTGAATCTCAGATCGAGCCTGGTGAACTGTGTGGGGTCCTTCATTACTGTCTTGCTGTTCTGTATGCCTCCTTTAACCCTCATGTTATGTTCAAATTAACACTTTTCGTATGTTAATCCGACACAACTGTTCTTATTCAGGTAAAAGTTTAATGTTTGAAAAGGAATAGTACTTTTTAAGAGAGAATACTGGGTCAAAAGGGTGTCTGAAATATACGTTCAGGTTAAAAAAAAGGAACAAAAAGTACAAGAGAGTTATTGTCTATTTGTTTTTCTCCTTTTGATGTTTTCTTGACATCAAAAGAGAGATGCTTGGAAGAGAGAGAGGAGACCATCATCGTTTTAGTACAATGTTTAATTTTAATGCAACATTTTCAGTGTTCAAGCGTCCCGCTCATTCATTCATTCATTCATTCGTTCATTCATTCATTCATTCATTCATTCATTCATTCTAATGGGGCTTCATCCTGCATTCGAGCTGGAACCCAAAGCAGGTTCCTCGATGTAAGGAACCAGGAACCACAAAAGGATCAAAGTTTGTGAATATGTTTTGTTTATTTGTAAGAAACAAATAAAATGTGGGACATAAGGGTTCACGAGTATGGAAGACTTGGTCTAGATGCTCTGGATCTACTTCCAATAATGGCAGCAGCAGGACAGAGGGTGTGCAGTATATAATATATAAAGGGTGTTTTCAGTGGCAATTGGGGGTGTTTATTTAAGGCAGAACAGTTCAGTGTGTATATGAATTGTGTAAGGGGAAGAAGATGTTCAGTAAAGGAATGTGTTTGTGTGTGTGTGTGTGTGTGTGTGTGTGTGTGTGTGTGTGTGTGTGTGTGTGTGTGTGTGTTGGTTTGTGTACAGTTTGTGATTTAGTTCTAACTGAGGAGACTGTTTCCTGTTCTGGCAGTGGAAGCCCGTATGCTTCAGAACTTTCTGGGAGATGGGAGGAGGGAAAAGAGGATGTGTGAGGTGTGTATGAGAGGTGTGTTAGGGAGAAGAGAGTGTGTGAGGGGTCTGTGAGGGGTGTGTGTGTGGGAGAAGAGGGTGTGTGAGGGTGAAGAGGGTGTGTGAGGGTTGTGTGGAGGAGAAGAGGGTGTGTGAGGGTGAAGAGGGTGAAGATGGTGTGTGAGTGTGGGAGGGTGAAGAGGGTATGTGTAGAGTGTGTTAGGGTGAAGAGTGTGTGTAAGGGTTGTGTGGAGGAGAAAAGGGTGTGAGGGGTGTGTGAGGGTGAAGAGTGTGTGTGAGGGTGAAGAGGGTGAAGAGGGTGTGTGAGGGTTGTGTGGAGGAGAAGAGGGTGTGAAGGGTGAGTTAGGGTGAACAGGGTGAACAGGGTGTGTGAGGGTTGTGTGGAGGAGAAGAGGGTTTGTGAGGGGTGTGGGGGAGAAGAGGGTGTGAGGGGTGTGTAGGAGAAGAGGGTATGTGAGGGAGAAGAGGGTGTGTGAGGGGTGTGTGGGGGAGAAGAGGATGTGAGGGGTGTGTAGGAGAAGAGGGTATGTGAGGGAGAAGAGGGTGTGTGAGGTGCGTGGGGGAGAAGAGGGTGTGTGAGTGAGAAGAGGGTGTGTGAAGTGTGTGTGAGGGAGAAGAGGAAGTGTGTGAGGTGTGTATGAGGGGTATGTGAGGGTGCGGAGGGTGTGTGACGAGTGTGTGGCGGAAAAGAGGGTGTGTGAGGTGTGTGTGAGGGTGAAGAGGCTGTGTGAAGAGTGTGTAAGGGAGAAGAGGGTGTGTGAAGTGTATTGGGGACAAGAGGGTGTGTGAAGTGTGTATGGGGGAAAAGAGGGTGTGTGAGGTGTGTATGAGGGGTTTGTGAGGGTGCGGAGGGTGTGTGAGGTGTGTATGAGGGGTTTGTGAGGGTGCGGAGGGTGTGTGAGCTTACTCCCTTTACTCTGTAGGGTCTTTGGATCCAAAATGATGCAAAAATTGTCCCTTGTAGGCACTTTTCCACAGGTCTACAGGAACCGTGCTGAACCTAAACTGTACTGCATTGTTCTTTTGATTTTCTGGTGTATCTCAGCCTGGTAATGGCGTTTCTGATGCGTAACTCTCTCCCCACAGTTTATGGCCAGTTGTCGTCCCAAAACTATGTAATTAATCATTTATAGTATATAATTTATAGTCTTTTTTGAGTATTTGTATTTTTCCTCAGCATTTCATTGTCAGGAACCATCGTCTGGCTCTGCCATCCCTACACACAAGGCAAACCCAATCCAGACCCTTCTCTTTTGTGGTTCTCCACTGGTGGAATGAGCTGCCTCAGCCGACAAGAGCAGCAGAATCCCTCTCTAGCCACAAAAACCTCCTGAAGACTCATCGGTTCAGAGAGCACCTCCTCTCCTGATGCACTGATCTGTCTTCTTGCACTACTCTTATATAAGGTTTAGCACTTAATACTCTCCTCTGGTTCTCACACTGTCCTGAAACCCGAATGTTTCCCCATGCTGTAAGTCACTTTGGATAAAAGCATCTACCAAATGAATGTAATGTAATGTATTTCAATTGTTGTGCTTTTGTGTGGAGATGGCCTCTTTCCATGTTGTGATGACATTTCGACCATTCAGAAAGCCCTGCCGTCGAGCAGCTCAGGCATGACTTGGGTACTGGCCTCTTTATTTGTAAAAACGTTTGTTCACGGTATGGCAGCCGAAAAGCATCATAAAGGTCTCTGCATGGCCTTGGTGTGAAAAGTCCATGGGAGGGATGAGAATCTCCTACAGATCTTCTTCACATACTGGTTAATAGCAGGTAAACCTAACCCTGTAATGGACAGCACACTTTTCATTACTTGCTCCAGTGGTTTCCTGTGATGCTACAGGTCTCCAAGCACAACCTGAAGATCCATCTCTTCAAAAAAGCTCTAAACTGATCTGAAATGTCTTAGAATTGCAGTTACTCCATAAGTACTTGCTCCAAAAGTATTGGACACACTTTTGTAAGTTCCTATGGTTCAGAGCATCTTATAAAGGCTGTAAATGTAATATGTACAAGGTATATTAACCATCGAAGTGTGTTAAGAAGTTAAGTAGTTTTAGCTTATTTCACCTTGCATCTTAAAATTGAGTTTAAATGCAGTTTAAAACTGTATGACTGAAGTTACATGAAGAATATCACACTAAATGATTGATGAAAGATCTATAAACTCCCACAAGAAATACATTTATTTTGAGATTGTGCTTTTAATGGCAAACACTTTCATACTGAAATGTATTTATCAATTTTAAAAAATGATTTTTGCAGAATTTAGGTTTAAGCGGTCCTTTGTTTTTGTCAGATCTATGAATATCCTTTGAAAATCAGGAATATGTAGCTACTCAATAAGTTTAAAACGTTCAAAAAGTTGTTTCAATATGATTGACTTATATCTGTAAAATAATTCATATCGGTCATATAATGAATATTTTATAGATTTGATAGCAATTTCAGAATTTTGCATAAAACTTTTTCAAAAATGATTTTAAAAAATGATTTTAAATACATGTCCAGAAAAAATTGTAAATATGTCACGCAGTCTCTCTAACAAATAAAACTAAAACATATTTCTAAAAAGTAGCCTAATATTCCAAAAATATTGCAAATAAAACATTATTCATACTGTTTACTGTCAGTTGAAATGTTACCTTTGTTCAGTCACTGTTCAACATCTGAACTCACTGTTAAACATCTGAACTTTTTTGATGCAATTTACAAACTAATTAGGTCAAATTATTCATTAAAAAAACATGCTCTCAAACTTACAAGAAATTCAAGAACAGTATCAACTAGAAAGAAAATTCCTGAAGAAATACTGACATGGCCGAGCATGCCCCAGATGAGCTGGTGTTCCTGATAAAGTGTCCAGTCTGTGCCCTATGAAGCTTTGTGGATTATAAATGAACAGTGAAGTATTAATGAACAGAGCTCCATTCATTTAAATGTGACTGAAAATGTAAGGGAAGTGTACCGAGGAAAAAGGATGCATGAAAACAAAGGAAAAGACGAGCGCAAGGCTTGGATGAGGGAGTGGATATGTGGGGAAACATGGCTGGAGGTTTCATGCGAAGTTTCACTTTGTTTTTGTCAATGTATGGAGACGTCAAGTTTCGTCTCCTGAAACCGCATTCATTTGAATTTGTTTAACAATGTATAGAAGGGGGAAAAGTGGGTGAGCGATAAGCAAGGAACAAACGAGTACTGGTCATGACTGACCCTGTTTTTGTGTTGGGGGGTTGGCCTGAGGTATCACATGACGTTTGGTGGGTTTCGGACAAAACTTGAAAGTTAAAACCTGTTGCACGGCTGCTAGGGTCCCCGTGCCGTATATGGAACCGAAGCTATAAATATGTGTTTATATTGTGATTGGTGTATAATGTCGTTTGTTTCTGTGCTCTAGCCTACAGTGGAGGCTGTTAGGATTCGAATGGGCCCATCCTCAGGCGTCTGCGAGTCTATAGTGCGGAGATAGCCCCGAAACTAAAGCCCCCCTTCCCTCTGACTCGTAGGGCTTTGATGGACATTCGCTCTGTCCATAGACCAGACGGGTAATTTGCATTTAGGGAATTGTAACCAATCCTCATAGCGAAAGAATGAGATGTGGGTGGGTAGGATCAACCCCCGCTAAAAGCTATAAATTCCGAAGTAGCCACTTCCAGATCAGTCGAGGCGCTGCGCTCTTCCCTTGCGCCTGGTCCATTTATATGGGGGGTTTTTTTACGCTGAAAAGAAAAGAAATGAACACAGAAGACCAAATTCAGGATATTTGAAGACATTTGGTGGGGATATTTGGCCAATAAGAATTTCCAGTGGAAAAGTGGAGAGATGCGCTCGGGACAGACGCGCTTGTTTTTCTTCGAATAGTAAGTGCTTGGGAATTATGACACTGCACTAATAGTGTCTATAAGCTGGCTGGTTGTGATAAAACTGCTTCGGAGTTGTTTTGGAATTGTTTTATTGTGTTTTGAGTGAGTTTTGTAGAGAATTTCTGTCTGTGTTTATGTGGCATGACCCGATTTGGGAGGAGGGCTGCCTCCTACTGCCGCGGAATTCAAACTGGTCCAGTTTGGATTGAATGAATGGGAAAGAAGTGGTGTTGAAGCAGTTATTGTTTTATAATTCCTTTATAAAAACGAGCATTTCTCCAAACAAAATGGCGTCTGTGCTTGATTGAAATGGTACTGCTTTCCACTAAAAACCTTATAGAACATTCATTTTTTATTCTTTTTGAGCTCAAATTCTGAACATAAGTTGACAAGACCTGTGACTATGGATTTTCAGTGTATGGATTTTCAAGATCCGTTCTTCCGACAGGGACGATAAGGCACAGCTGAATTCAAAGAGGTTTGACACAAGCATATAAAATCCAGTATTTCGTCCAGTATTGCTGTGTGAACAGAATTTTTTATAGATTTTCTTTCACTGGAAAATGAATTTTCATACTCTTAGCTTTGAAATGAGTCCAACCACAAACAAAAAGAATAAAGTATGACAGAGATATAAGCTTTTAAAATTGGGAGGTGCAAAGACCCGAGATGGCCCTGAAAGTCTGGAAAGACAACAGGTTTTAAACCCCAGATCTGAAAGTTGAACCCCATTCATACTCTATGGCATTTTTGCCATCTTTGATGGCGAATAGTGTTGCCACGATAACTCAAAATCCCAACAAAAGTAATACCACATTTTGACATATAGGTTGCCTGGGTGCACGCTACAGTTCGAGCCGCATTCGGTGTGAAGGAAGAATAATGAGCCTTCGGCTCCCATTCGCTTCAATGGGCAGGCCCTTAGTTATAAATGTTATCTTAGAAATCCTTTTATTAATTTACATGTTTACTCTTAATTTTATTTGTGCTTCTTTGGCAAATATGTCATCTTTAAAATTATATTAAACAACGAAAGACATCCGTTTGTCACGTCCCCCCATGACTCCCACATACAGGCAGGCGCGATTGCGGACTTTAGTCGATGTTGTTTATTTAGACCAAAAAAAACCCCCAAAAAAACAAAAGGTACGAGGGCCCACAAAACAAAACTCGAGAGTTCCCACAAACAAAAGGAGTCCGGAGACACATACACACCAGGAATAGTCTCACCGACTGACAACTACTGTCGGTCCCAAAAGAACTTACATACTGAACCCCAAACCCACAAACCAATCACAAAGCAAATAGTCTTCTCTTGAGCACACCGGCAGCTGCCACAACTAATTAACTAAACACAAACCATGTGTGCTCAAGAATAAACCCAACACAAAAAGAAACCCCTGGTGGCCTCTAGCGGCCACCCACCATTACTTTCCCCAGACCTGACAGTAACATCATTGCTGCATATAGTTTCTAGGGTAAAATTGTAAGATATTCTGTAGATGGAAAAAAAAATCTGTTTTTTATTCTTTATTTTTCCTACAAGATCAATAGGACACAGCAGCTGTTCTTTACAATATGTAAAACTTTCATAATAAATGGACATGCAGAAATGCCCCAAAATCACTTTGAATAAAAATATCATCTTTTATATAGTCAAACAAAAACATGACAGAAACATCCCCAAAGCCCATGTTTTTGTTTCACATTTAAGAAGTGTAATGTATACCAGTAAATAGTAAGGCATAGAGGAATATGCTTAGAAAAAAGAAGAAATCTGTTGGTAAAATTTAAATATCAATTTCATATCATTATAATCAATGGCATATGGCCTATTAAGTGAAATCCTAAAACAAATCTTGCTTAAAGCGAAACATTCTTTTCACTTTTTGCACCCCAGTCACATTGTTTTCTAGAAGTAGGATTCAGCATGATTAAATATGTTTACCTGGTAAGTAAGTTTATTACATCAAAGTTGGGATATTTCATGTCTGGTCAACTTTATTTGATTTGTTAATATACATTGCATTTCTGCATTTCAGGTCTGCAACACATGGTAAAGCGGTAAAGCATTTGCCACTTTGAAGTGGTGCCATTTCTTCTCATAACACTTAAAAGGCATTTTACAAATTTAGGTATTATTTTGTCTTTCAACAAACATATTACAGTGGTGTAGGAGTATGGAGTTGTCATCACATTTTTTGTTTCAAAATTCTTACAAAATTCTCTCCTCACATTCCCTATGTGTAAAAAATTGTCTCACTGAAAAAATGCTTGAACGTCCTTGGAAAAGATGTCACTTGAAGGCAGCATATGTTTCTTTAAAATATCAATGTACATTTCTGCATTAATGCTGCCATCACAGAAGTATAAATTACATTTGTAAGTGCGACTGACACAATGCCACACCATAACAGACCCTGGCTTTTGGACTTGTTGCTAATAACAGTCCAAAACCCAGGGATGGATGGTCCTTATCACGTCTGGTCCGGAGCAAATGGTGTAGATTTCTTCCCCAAAAAAGTTATGAAATACTGATTTGTCTGACTACAATACATGTTTTCAGTGCATAATGGTCCGTCCCAGATGCCTCCGTGCCCAGAGAAGTTAACTGTGCTTCTGGACATAGTTAACATAAGGCTTCTTTTTGGGACAGTAAAATTTTAGGTGGCATTTGTGACTGTACAGGGGGTCCACGAGTGACGACACAGATTCCTTCCTTTTATGTAAAATCATAAAAACAAAACTAAGTCACAGAAAAAGGAAAAGGAAAACTCCCTCACTCATATGTCGCGTTACTGTGTATTCTTCCACCGCACAGAACCAAAGTAGTTTGCCGACGTAGTCCGTAAGTATGACGCTAACGGTGTAAGCCGAGTGGGAGTGGGAGTAGGAGTGAGTAACGTAAACTTGAAACATTTTATGTCAAGACTGATGTAACCCCAAGGACCCCCTGTAACTGTATTGTAGTGCTTGACTAAGGTTTGCGAAAGTAACCACTTGTACATGTGTTTTTTTGTCAGCTATTGATGAATTAAAGTTCTTGACGCAGTGCTGTCTGAGGGATCGAAGATCATGGGTGTTCAGCTTATGCCCTTGTATAAGCTGAACACCCATTCAGAAAAAATATATAGGCAGAAGAAATATATTCAAACAAACTTCACAAGTGTGAACAAGATCTGAAGTGTGCAAATGTACAGAATAGACATGAATAACAGACAGCAGGTTAGACACAATGAGGTAGAGAATACAAATTAGTGTCATAATGATGGTTTAAAGTTATGGCATTTCTTGGTTAAGGAGTCTAATGGCCTGAGTATAGAAGCACCTCTTGAGCTTTTCTGTTCTGTCCAAAATACTCCTGAAGCATCTTCCTGATTTCAGCAGTTCAAATAGACAGTTGCTGGTGAAAGACGAAGCTCTAATTATCCAAATTACTCTGGTCTTTCTACAACGCCAGAGTAAAAGTTCTTAGGATCACTGAAGAGACCTGAAACTTCCTCAGTGCTCTCAGATGGTAGAGATGCCTCCTTGCCTTTTTGGACTTAACTTGAAGGTCCACATCATATCCTCAGAAATGTGAATGCCCAGATATTTTAAGCTGTTCACCCTCTCCACTGCAGACCTGTTGATGTTGAAGGGGGTGTAGGACCACTGCTAACTCCTACTGAAATCCACCACAAGCGCCTTGGTTTTGCTGACATTCAGTTGAAGGCAGTTCTCCTGTTGGGTTCTTTGTCGTCAGCAAATTTGAAGATGGAGTTGTAGCTACGTGTTTCTACACAGTCATAGAGGCCATAGAGCGGAGTGTTGAGTAAACAGCCTTGTGAAGCTCCTGTAGTGAGTGTGATGGGTCTGGAGATACAGCCACCAACTCTCACCACCTGTGATCTGCCAGTGGGGAAACTGAAAACACAAGGGGAGGTTCAGTCACAGGTCCCTCAGCTTGGTGAACAGTCTATGGGGGACTATTGTATAGAAAGATGAACTGTAGTCAATGAACAACAATCTCACATAGTTTCCATGTGTCCATGTGGCCATGGTGGAATTCCTTTTAAAGTCCGTGATTGTGCGTAGTTCATAACATATTAGACCCTGGTGGAAATGCAACTCTCTAGGTTATCAGTTTTGCATCCTTTACCAGTGGATGACCGCCCATACCACTGTTTGTAATGCAGGACTCTCCACTGGTGA
>JBBJLS010052356.1:0-13324 GCA_037577275.1 Bryconaethiops microstoma
ACCGATAACCGATTATGGTAAAATGCTTAAATATCGGGAAAAATATCGGTAAATCGATATATCGGTCGATCTCTAGTAACTACACTTAAATAATAAATGTATAATGTTTATAACCACTAGTTTGCAAAGCTAGCATGGTGCAAGCTACATAGCCAAAATATTCTGCCCTTGTCTCAGACCATATGGTGGTGTTGAGTAATCTCAAGTAGACATGTGATTTCTGAATAATACATTGTTATGTCTGAAAAGGGTCAAAAGTGAACAGAAATTAAACCAGAATGCTGATTCTAATGTTTAGCCAAGTAGTGCTCATTTTCTCATAAGTTTATTTGACGTTACCGATAAACTGGATGCGGTTTGACAAATGTTTGTGATGATTTAGATTTTGTGGGGTCTAAGCTTTCATTTCTTGTTACAAACATTAGACTTAAAGCTCCAGTACAAAACGGAAGAAACAAACATTGGAGGCCAAACCACTCTTGGCTGGTCAACTTCATTTGAGATCAGGATAAAATTGATTACTTTTGTTTTTTGCCAAACTACCACTTTAAATAGCTCATACACCCAGCAGTAATGTAAGATATGGCCTCTTTACAGAAGCACTTAGTACTTTTTTCAGATCAACTTATCGTCAATAAAGTCGAAGTTGAGTTGACAAGTCGTTTGATGTCATCACACAGACGCAGCAGAGGAACACAGTTGTCCAACAATGAGCAACTTCTATTAAAGTTCTCTGTAACATTAGACACCTTGTAAGGTCTCACATCTTGAAATGAAATTAGGAAGCATATATGTGATCTGCTGTTTTTTCTCATCATTCAGGCTTTTCTGTAAAGCTACTCAGCATCCTCTGGACTGGACAACTCCCTGCAGTGGTAGCATCACCTATGTTACCTAGCGGATGCCGTTTCAGATGGCCGTGCATAACGCTAGTACTTTTATTGTATTTTAACAAAGACTTGCAGATTTTGCAGATCACCACGCTGTTTGTGTCACCTACTGCCTCTGCTGCCATGTCTCTCGTCTTGTGTTTAGTTCCCCCTCCACACACTGTTACTGCCCTTTTTATGAAGTGACTATAATAATTGGTTAAGTCAAGGAACGCAAATCAGCTTAAGCCAATCAGAGGCAGAGATTTGTGCCTCCGACGTCGACGCGTCGACAAATCGGCTTTTCTGGTAATGCCCTAGTACAACAATGTTTTGATGTGAAAGTTGTATGCATGAAAAGGAGTTTTGTAATTTAGCATTGAGTTCACATTGAACCTCATGTCCAGTAAATTATGGGCTGGAAGAATTAGAGATGATTAACTGTTAGGTTGGGTGCTTGGGAGGGGCTCAGGAACAGAGGGTTTATTTGGCTGTTTGTGTAAGAATGAAATCAGAGCAGAAGTGGAGGTATGTAGACAACTGGAATTAATTGGAAGGCCAGCAGTCTTTTTGTCTATTATTACATCTTCATCTATGGATCTGAGGTACACAGTTGTAAAAATGAATGTAACCATAATCTCTTCATATTCATTTTATCTTGCCTTCTTCATTTGGAAGCCGAGGTGCTGAAGAAGAAATTGCTGAGATTTTCTGGAGAGTCCCATCATCACTTCTTCCTAGAAGACAGGTACAAAGAAAACTTCTCATGCATTAGGAGAAACACAGTTTGGTAATTGAAACAAAAGATATTTCACCTCAGTACTGAACTGAACAAAAATTAAGGTTTTACTGGTATTTCTCTTCAATATACACCTTTGAAGGCAGGTCCAGATGGCTGTTACCTACCTCCACATCCCCTCTCCCCTATCCCCTGTTGCTAGTCATGTCTTAATGATCATGTGTTTATGTGCTTGTTGCTGAGGTGTTTTTTTCCTGCTCTCACACTGCCTTACTTGTGTGACAGTCTGGGAGGGGCTGTTATTTCTCTCCTCCTCTCTCTTCATTTATTTTCCTCTGCTACCTCTCAACTGACCTGTCTATGCCCACAAATGTGATGTTTGTGTATATGTATGGTCGGAGGGATAAATAAAGTATTCTGATTCTGATTCTGATTCTAAGTGACGCGTTTAAGACTGATAGGAGAGGTCCAATAATTACTGGTAAAACTTTAAGCAGGCTCTGTTGGTTGAACGGGATTAAACAAGTCTCTCTACTACAGCTAAATTTTGAATGGTTTGCGTCAGATCTATCAGACAGCAGACGTTATGGAATAAACCTTTGAATTTCTTGTCTAATAGCTTTCTAGGCCCCACGGTGGTGCAGTGGGTAGCGCTCTTGCCTCAAACCTCCAGCATTGGGGTGTGTGGGGTTTGCAAGTTAAGATAAGAAAGAGCTTAATTTATCCAGAGGGATATTCTTTTGTCAAAAACACGCTCAGTGTAACAAGTGCAATAAAGACAAGACAATAAAAAGTAAAAAAAAAAACAGTAGTAATAGTGCAAACGGAATAACAAAATATAACAAAAAAACAAACAAGAAATTTTATAACAGATTACACAGGTCAACAAAAAAATATTTTTTGTAATCATCAGAAACCCCAACAAGTTTTCATGCTGATTTCATGCTGATTTTTTTGTAATCATCAGAAACCCCAACAAGTTTTCATGCTGATTTCAGATCTGCTTTCAGTTTTTTTTGTCACATCAACTTTTTGAATTATGAGTAATATTAGTTTTGCAATAGACTTGCATGTGGTTTTTATTCAACCGCAGGCACCAATCAAGTAACTGTTTGAATATTTTCAGTGTGAAGTCAGATATGCGCACACTGTGGCATAGATGTAATGATCCATGTCAGTCAGCAACCACTGTTTCTTCAAAATCGCTTAGTATATGATTATTATATGCTAATAATACCAACCATCATGCAATATATAACTAGCTTCATCACAAAAATTGTACGTGCGGGAAAAACTAAACACAGGTTTGAAATCTGCATGAAAAACACTACAAAACCCACATAAACTTATCTCTGATGAAATTGACCTGTGTTATTAGTGCAAGTGGTTATGAAAAGTGACTGTGCTAGTGCCATGAAAATATGATGAATGCAGATAGCAACAGGTGATGAGGGAATGAGACTAACATGCAATGACATACAGATAAATAAACGATGAGTTATAATGCACAATTCGAATGAGAACTTAATGACATAAAGGCTGAAAAAGATCACCTACAGAATGAGGAAGAGTACCGTCTAATTTCCACAGGTAGAAAGGATTTCCTTTGGTGTTCGGTTCTGCATTTAGAGGCAATAAGTGTTTTGCTGTGTGTGCTCTGATGGCCCATCAAGGAGGTGTGCATGGGGTGAGAGGGGTTGTCCATGAGACTGAGAAGCTTTTTCAGCATTCTCTTCTCATACACTCTTCCAGTTTCTCCAGTGTGATACCCAGGACAGAACCAGGACAGAACCAGTCTTTTTAATCAGCTTGTTCAGTGTTTTTGCATCAGCTGCCTTCACCCCACTGCCCCAGCGCACAGCTGCAAAAAACACCACGCTCTCTACTGCACACCACACTCTCTACCACACACAACTTTCTCTACCACACACCAAGCTCTCTACCAGAGTGAGAGAACATAGTCAACATTCTGCTACAAACCGAAACACCTGTGCCTCCTCAGTAGGTAAAGCTGGCTCTGCCCTTTCATAAAGACAACATCTATGTTCTTGGACCAGTCCAGTTTACTGTCAGTGTGTATCCCCAAGTAGTCCTCAACCAACTCAACATGAGGGTTGATGGGTGGGGCTTTCTGGGGACAGGAACCAGACAAGATGTCTTCCAGAATGATGGGACCCTCTGCAGTTTCAGACCCATGTTGAAGATCAGATATAGAACTCCACACAGCTGGGTAGCACAGCACCTGAGGGCCCTGGGACTGATGCCATTAGGACCTCCAGCTTTACTTGGATGGAGTCTACACAGTCTTCTCTTCTGATGTCATCTGCTGAGAGGGACAGAGAGAAACAGGCTGTGGCGCGGTAGAGGGGCAAGGAGAATGGAGACGGTGAGAAGGGCTGAGTGTGGGAACAGAATACATAGGCCAGTCAAACTAATTAGTGCAGATTTAGGTCGTTTGCACATTGCACATCAACATCCATCCCAACACCTCACTTTTGTTTCAAGCCCGTAACGGCCCTCATTCCACACCTCCCTGGTGTTGTTTTCTTGGAGTTTGCTAGCTAGCATCCTCCTCTAAGAGTCTACAGCCTATAAGATCTTAGATTTAAGCCTCCTCTGTACCCGTCTCAACTCCTTTTTATCACCGTTCTTGAATATTCTCTTTTTCTTGTTCAGTGTGGCTTTGATGTCTTTGGCTACCCAGGGTTTATTGTTGGGGAATGAACAAACATTTTTTTGGGGGGAACAACAGTGTCCACACAGAAGTTAATGTATTCTGAGATGCAGTCTGTCAGATTATCTTTATTGTCCCCTTGGAAACTCCAGAGAACATCCCAGTCCGTGCCTCAAAGCATCCCTGCAGAGTCTCCTCTGTCTCCCTTGTCCATCTCATAAGTTTTTTCAGCTGCAGGTTGTCTCTGGATGTCAGGTTTGTAAAGGGTCTGGAGGTGGACAAGGTTGTGGTGGGCCCTACCCAGGGGAGGGAGAGAGCTGGAGGTGTATGCCTCAGTATCTTTGGTATAGAACAGGTCTAGTGTTTTATTGTCTCTGGTTTTACAATTGACATATTTCTTGAATGCAGGTAGAACATTGGATTGGTTTGCGTGATTGAAGTCTCCTGTACGGCCATAAAGGCGGCCGTGCTCCAGATCAGGAGGTCTGCCGTCGCAGAGCTGATGATGTCATACGTGGGGGGCAATGAAAACAATGTGTTCAATGTGTTTAGTACACACAGCCATCCTCACCTGAAAGAGCATAAAGAGCGAGTCCCCCCCCCTCTTCTTCTCACTTCTGCTGGGGCCTGTACTACGAAGAGCAATTACTGGCTTATCACACCAAGTTCGAGAGCAACTTGGTCACGTAAGGCATAACTTCATGACTAACCCGTACTACGAAAGGTGAATAGGTTCGACCTGAGGTATGTTGCCATGGCAACTTACACAGCATCTCTATCCTGCCACCTGAGTCTGACTGGACGCCTCCCTCTACCTCCTCCATAATGGGCCTTCCTCTTGGGCTGGCCTATGCCAACTCCTCTGTAGGCGTCATATTCACACCAACCTTTTTCTTATTGATTGTAAAACACATAAACAAGCTATTAACTGGAGCATAGACACACTAAGATACTCATAATGAGTAGAAATATTAATGTATCAGGTATTTATACATGAGCCTACCACTTCAAATGATGTTTCTGTATTTCATCTTTATTTGCAGCCAAGTACGCTTCCCAGTGCTATAGCATCTGAAATGTTAATACAGTTATTGTTAACACAGGATTACATACTGAGTAGCCTCCCAGTAATTGCACTTTAGGAGGTATTAAATTAATTAAAGGGCCCACTTCTGACATGTGACACATCTATATACCTCTATATTTATTTAAAGTGTTTTATTAATTTTCAGACATTTAAATGTCTAATATATAATACTCGACTAAGAACATAAGACAATGCACACGTACTTATGCATTTACTTGGTCAGCAATGCGTTGCCAACAAGCCTGCATGTCTTTGTTGGCTCCTGTGGTATTGGACTTACATTGCAGCACTGATTTGGGCTCCTCGCATGATAGCCTTGGATGATGATCATACATTCTTCCTCCGTGAGGTACGGTGATTGCACCATGATTTGAAATGGTGACTTGCTCTGTTGAACGCACCTCGTGCACAGACTGTGATAAGTTCATTCTTGATTCAACTAATCAATATCTTATTGGGCTTCATAGTACCAATTACTGCCACCTGGGACAACCTCGATTAGTCAAGTGCGAGTTCGCAATTTACCCTCGAGTTCAGACAGACTTAGTTAAATGCATTTCGTAGTACAGGACCCTGAACGGAATGAACCTCCGCTGCTCAGCGCAGTACCCAAACTAGCCAATTTGAGAATGTTATTTGCTTCTCCTTGATGAAGATTGGCTGCTGCCCTGTCATGCATCTGTGGCAGCTGCAGTCCAGAATTTCCCTGTGGAGCGTCTCGAGTGTTCTCGTGATTTTCATTTTATTTTTCCTAAAGCCCTGTATTTTCATTACTGTAAATTTAATTTATTGTTGTATTTATCTGCTTATACCAAAGAAAATGACAAGGCATACAAAAGAAAATGTGTGTGCATGAATTACAGTACAGTCTATACAGGGGTAACATCGGTATTTACATTCTAACATGGGATTTCAGTGTAAACTGTACAGTGCAGATATGGACTTACCTTTACATTTTCTTTAAGGGTAATGTATTAAGCTTAGTTTTAAATGAAATTAAAGTGATTTGGGAGCAGATCAGGGGGCATATTAGGGCTTAACACTATAAAAATACGCATTTTAGTTTTCTTTTTACCATATGACAACGCGGTTTTTCACTATAGGCTCTTGGAACATAACCCTGTGAGGTTTACTGTAGTGGCTTTAATCAGCAGTTACCAGTTGGACTAATAAGATTTTGTGTTTTTATACTTTTCCAGATGTTAGAAAGGGGTTGATCATGATTCAAGTTTCAAATCAAAACCTTAAAACATAATTTGTAAATTTGGCTTTTCCACTTTTGATCTTATTTTTTTGTGCTGTACTGATGCAAGGACTTTTTTTGGTATTGAACATATTTTTCCTATGGTTTATTGGTATCCTTTGACAAATAAAGCTGTAAGGTTATAGGTTTATTCATGTTTAGTAGGGTTGGAGGGGGTGGGGCATGTGTCACAAAGACAAGGTTTGTTGGTGTTGTCATGGTTTTTCAGCTCCATTTCTTAAGAGCGGCCAGACTGAGACATTGCAATGCCTGGTATGGTGAGTTTATAGTGCTGGTTTCAGGTAAGTCAGGCAAATCCATACCCAGTTTCACTGGGGTTTATTGTCAAGAGGTTACTGTGAAGGGCATATGTTTTAAGGTTCAGGCATAGGCCGTAGGTGGAAGGTTTTAGGTGGGAAGGTTTAGGGGGTAGCTTAAGGGTTAAGGTTAAGGATAAGAGCTTTGATGACGGAACAGGACTTAATGCTATTCAGGAGTGTGGCTTTAAGGTACCTATTCACAGCACACATTAACTGATTCTAAGCAAGGGACCCAAACACATGAAATACAGGCCACATGAGACTAGGGGCAATAGTCTGGTTAGGACCACTCACACACTCTTAGGCACAAATGTGAAGAATCTTGGATATATAGAGCACCTGGAACATAAGGTCCTAGAAACATGGAAATGAGGGAAGACAGGACCGTGGAAACTCAGGACCCTATAAAGTCCAATAAAGTGTTGACGTGGAAGTGTATATCTGTGACTGGGCAATGTATTTTTTGGGAAGGACCACAAGGAGGAGCAAGAGAATTGGAGCAGACTCGAGGTAACCAGCCAACTGTTGGTAATTTCCTAAACCTTGTTGTTTGCTAGCTCCCCCAGTGAAAGGGGAAACTGAGCAAGAGCAAAGACGCCACAAGAAGAACGGCTCCCAGGGACTTAACTAATCAGGGACTGAGTGAGAGCATGTCTTTTATTCACAAAAAAACAGGACAGTACAAAACATCTATAATAAACAGACCTTTTGTAAAGAATACAGACATTTATATTGTGATACAAAATCAATAACTCTGTTTTTGTCAAAGTCTAGCATAAAAAAATGTGCTAGAATTAAAACAGCACTCAAACCTAATAAATCTGCTGCACTAAAATGAACAATATGAAAAACATGAACTGCCCATCCATATCAGATCTGCACCAAAGTAGCTTTAAGTTGCTAAAACCTGCATTTTTCTCCTCTGCCTTCTGCACTTCCATTGAATTTTATCTTTTGATTTTCTATGCATTCTTTTGTTAAACCTGTATTGTTTTCCTACTATTTTTATGCTTAATACTTTTATTCTGTTCTTGTAAAGGACATTGAATAACTTGTGTATTATAATGAGTTACATAAATAAACTTGACTACTACATAGTGGCAAACATTTCTCATACATTGTCCCATTTCTGCATCTAAGTTAAATCATTCAAACAGACATTTTTACATTTTATTAATATGTTGTGTATTTGTACATAATAAACATTACATAATGACAGTAAGATATTTAAAATATTTGCCATATGACTTCCACACATCCCTAATCATGATTTGTTGCACCACACGGTTGTGCCACCTGACTACTTTTCATTAAAGTGCAGCATCACACCAGCAAGATCTGGAACATTCAACACTGAACATTCTAACATCAAGCTGTTTCAGTTTCACACCTTCATAACTTTCTTCATCAAGTATTAATTGTCCCTAATATTCATTCCCAAGTACTATGGCACTGAAACCATAGCAACCACAGCTTGTGCATAATCATCCTGTCAAACGAGTCAAATGACACCAATCTCACTGATGAGGAAATATTTAGCTGCTCTGCAGTCAGACACAGTAACTTGAGCAAATAAAAGTAACAGATAAAATGTAGTTTCTCCACTTGATCTGGTTTCTCTCCAGTGTGAGTGCACTGGTGTATCCTACAGATTCACCGACACTGAGCAGTGATGCTCTTTCGCTCAAGTGTGAATACGCTGGTGTTTTCTGAGCGCACTATTATCTCTGAAACTCTTTCCACACACTGAGCAGTGATATGGTTTCTCTCCAGTGTGAATGAGCTGGTGGTGTTGGAGGCTAAGTTTCCAGCGAAAACTCTTCCCACACTCTGAGCAGTGATATTGTTTCTCTTTAGTGTGAATAATTTGGTGTGATCGGAGATTACTCAGTACAGTAAAACTCTTTCCACACTCTGAGCAGTGGTATGGTTTCTCTCCAGTGTGAATACGCTGGTGTATTTTGAGGTTAATCTCCCAGGGAAAACTTTTCCCACACTCTGAGCAGTGATACGGTTTCACTTCAGTGTGAATACGCTGGTGTCTTCTGAGATTACCATTCTGTCTAAAACTCTTCCCACACTCCGAGCAGTGATATGGTTTCTCTCCAGTGTGAATACGCTGGTGACTTCTAAGGTTAATATTATCTCTAAAACTCTTCCCACACTCTGAGCAGCGATGCGGTTTCTCTCCAGTGTGAATACGCTGGTGACTTCTAAGGGTAATATTGTCTCTAAAACTCTTCCCACACTCTGGGCAGTTATACGGTTTCTCTCCCGTGTGAATACGTTGGTGTCTTCTGAGTTGACCATTCTCTCTAAAACTCTTCCCACACTCTGAACACTTATACGGTTTCTCTCCTGTGTGAATAAGCTGGTGTCTTCTGAGCTTACCACTCACTCTAAAACTCTTCCCACACTCTGAGCATTCATACGGTTTCTCTCCCCTGTGAATACGCTGGTGTCTTCTGAGTACACTATACTTTCTAAAACTCTTCCCACACTGTGAGCAGTGGTGAGTTCTTCTTTGTTCTTTCTTTGTTTGTGTTGGTCCATGGGATGAAGTGTTGATAAGAAGGGTAGCAGAGGATGTTTTCTGAGGACTGGAGCTTCTTGGCACTACATTCTCACATTTAACCTCCCCTGAGATCAGCACAGTCACATCTTCCTCTTTAGGCTTCCACAAATCTGTCACCGTTGCTTTCATTGATGTAGCTGTGGAAGTAAATTGTGATTGTGGAAGTGAGTGTGCAGTAGCAGAAGGAGAAGACTTGCAGGTGGTCATTCTTTCTGTAAGACAAAAATGACAAAAGGAAGTTTCAAGTCAAGTAGGTTTATTGTCATTTCAGCCATACACACAGTACACAGTAAAAGGAAAAAACATTCCTCCAGGACCACGGTGCCACACAAGAACAAAAACAGAAACACCACAAGATTCCACATGTGCAGGCAGGACAAAATATAGTGTCCAAAGACAGCAGGAGAGAGAGCAAAAAAAAACACGAGTAACAAAACAACAGCATGAGACAAAATTTAGTGCAGTCGACATTTATATGAATGCAATATTATGACAGATACTGTACACTTGCAATAGAATCAAGTGCACAAAATGCAAAAGAGAGATACAACAGCAAAAAAATAATTGTGTAAATAACAGCAGCACCAGGAACGAAAATGTGCAGTTTATAATAAATAGTAGTTGCAGTGGCAGTTGTCATGTATGTTGTTTAAGGCAGAACAGACCAGTGTGGTTTTGAATTGTGAGAGGTGTAAAAGAATTTCAGTTCAGGAATGTGTGAGAATATATGTGTGTGTGTGTGTGTGTGTGTGTGTGTGTGTGTGTGCGCGTGTGTACAGTGTATGATTCAGTTCACTTGTGACTGAGGAGTCTGAGGGGTCTCAGTCAGAACTGAACTGAATCATACTGTTCCCGGTTCAGACAGTGGAGGTCCGTATGATGCAGAACCTCCTGCTAGACGGGAGGAGGGTGCAGAGGGTGTGCTTTATTGGTTAAGATCACATGAACAGAAATAATTATTTTAGTGATAAAGTTTAGGGATGAGAAACTTTCACACGTGACCGTAGCTGGGGTTCAACTGGTGAATCTGCAATACTGGTTAGTTAAATCCTAAAAGTTTGTCTCAGTTACACATTTGCACTTCTTCCTACTGATGATCTGATTCTTTTTAACGCCCCATGTAACTATTTTAATCATGAATATTCTACAATTCTTTTGTGTATTCTTTCCTGTTTATGGGAAAAGCCTCCATGTGAAAACCTGGTTTTCACAATCTGTTCCTTCACATATAGTGCAGCTTTAGGAAAATGTGGTTTTGCAGAATAAAAGATGCCACCTCTTTTAAACATTATGGACATTAATCTGGTGACTGCACGTCTTGTACCATTACTAGTGCTTCAACATTACTGACAAATAAAGCAGCCAGAGAGACTCTGAAGAATGTTCATATTGTTCAAGATGTAAGAGCAGTTAATAATCTGGTCATTCCAATGTTTCCAAAAGTGTAAAATACACAAACTATTCTTAGTTTTAATTCTTCAAACACAACTTCTTTAAGTACAATAAGTAGTGTATAAGTTCAAGTTCACATATACGTATTCATTTCTGATTACACTGTAGTGGATCTCTGTTCAGCGTTTGAACATGTTGCTTTGCTCTGTGATCAACAGTATCTTTGTACTTTTAAAATTTAAATCAGCGTAATACAAGGATGTGACTTCCTATGAATGGCCCTTCTTCTCTGTTATCACTGTTTAAAAAGACCTGATGATGGAGGTGGATGTTTTATCCTCCACAGGCTGCTAGTAAGTTCAGGTTGCCTTCAGTTTAAAGCAAAATGAAGAAGCAAATTCGGTCTCTTTCAGTGGTTACAGACCAATAAACACAAAACAAACTAGAAACAATTCTGCAATCACAGGAGAACTAAAATGTTTTTTACAACTGGTTCAAATAATGTACAAAAATATAATTTTTCAGGATTTTATGGCCACTACGTGTGTGATTTCCCACTCAATGAGAGCTATACCAACTCCACCCATTCCCCACAACACCCCCGAAAACTCTTCACTCATCCACCCACATAACACCCTCCCAAAAGACCACCCAAAACTCCCCTTTTGGGGAAGCTGCTTCTGTGTTCACTGACACACTTCACATATTTCACACTTTACAAAAAGAACATTCTCCTCCCAGCTCACAGTTAAACACTGTGTGAACAGTGAAAAAGTGATAAATAAACTCTACCGCCAGATCCTGTTTCTCCCTTTATTTCTGTAAGAGGAGTTAAATACAGTGTTAACAGAGAGAAAAGTGTTCAAAATCTCTTTACCTTCAGCTCCTGTTTCTCTATTTCTGTATTGTGCTTCTTCTTCTTCTTCTCTGGTTCATTGGTTCTGGAGGACCAGAGTAACTAGCGCCCCCACCTGGAACGTCGGTCTCACCTAAACTCTTCAGAGAAAATTGTTCTTTACTCTGAATTCTTAGAACGCACAACAGAATCCGTACCTAAGCCGCTATTTATGCTTGGTCATACTGTCATACTGTGTATACTAGAAATAATAATAATAATAATAATAATAATAATAATAATAATAAAATAATAATAATAATAATATTTATTTATATATATATATATACTGGTCATATTGTCACGGGGTGACAAGGGAGGGAGGTAGGGAACTATTGTTCCAGGGTAGGAGTTCCTGAGGTGAATGTTTAGTTCGGGACACAAGGCAGTGGGAAAAATGGCTGCTCCCATAGCCCAATGAGTAGAGAGCATTTAAGCATTTAGTGTCTAACAAGAGGAAGACCGGCGACAATCCAGAGGGGTATTCCACCAAACTGGATTAAGGGACAGTTTGTCTCAATTAGTTAAGTCGGAGTTCCGCTCCATCTACGCGGTTTAAATTACCCCCCGTGTTTCCATGGTAACTTACACAGGAGTACAAGTCTGGTCCGGACCAGGTTAAAGTTCTCGCTTGTCTAGCTTTGTCTCGAAGAATGTCTTGACGTGTGGCAACGGATTCCCGAGAAATCGTTCCGTCATAAGAATTCCTGCTCTATGACCACTCATTCGAAAAAAAAAAAAGAGACTATAATCGTCTTAGTGGTTTAATTGTATTAAAATATTAAATATTTATCGTATTAATAAATGCAACAAATGAAAAATACATACTAATAACAAAGCACAAAAGACTTTATTTAAAATATTAGTTAAAATTAAGGTCAGGCCTATTTATCGTTAGTTAATTAAGGTCAGGCCTATTTAAGCAGCACTGAGTGAGACCAACGCCTTCCTGGAGAAAGAAGAAAGACACAAGTATGGCCTGTCCATTTATAGAAGATGCTGTGGAGGAGGGTGTGCGAATAATTTAAAAGGCATTCAGACCACCAGCTCCAAGCGTATTTAGGGACAGAATAAATGCTCTTGCCTTCCCAGATGACTATCTGTGGGAGAGATATTGGTTCAGCAGACCGAGTATGGTGTACCTATGTGTCCTGCTTGAACCACACCTCAGCAAATCCACACGACAAAGCCAAGACCTGACCAAAGTGCAGTCTGTCTGTATTGCACTGCGGTTCTTTGCCAGTGGGACATTCCTCTACAGTGTTGGTGTTGCTGAGCACCTGGGAAAAGCAACAGTATGCTGTGAAATAAGGGTTTACCTAGACAATTTCTGGACATCTTTGTCACCTTTCCTGGACATCAGCCAACACAGAGGATCAAAGAGGATTTACAACCCCTGGCAAAAAGTATGGAATCACCCCTCTCAAAAGATGTTCATTCAAATGTTTAACTGTGTAGAAAAAAAAACAAGCACATACATGCCACAAAACTATTTTCACTCAACAATCCAAACTTCTGGCTGTATAAAAC
>JBBJLS010052376.1:0-13323 GCA_037577275.1 Bryconaethiops microstoma
TGCTCTGAGTGCAGCATATTTAACCATTTAACCATCCCAAAAGCGTTTTCTTTGTGTTCTCACGACAGTACAAAAACTTTTATACAGTTATATTTTATATGGAAATGTAGCTGAATTTACGTTCATATTTATGTTACAAAATTACTAAATTTTTCTTAATAATTTAGAAGTAAAATGCGTAAAAAAAACCCTGAATTGCCACGGAAAAAGCAAAAAAAAAAAAAAGGAGAATATTTGCAGGTTTCGCGTTATTATGGAGATTTACGAGTAAAACTATGAGTTAGGTTCTCAGAAAAAATCCGCGTGTGACTGAATCCGCGACTCCTGATCTGCGTAAAACCGGGGGGTTACCGTACAGTCACTATCAGGTACATCTACCTTATATTTAAACTCACTCCCCAAAGTTTCCAGGTTTATGGTTTTGGGTCCCTCCTCAAAATGGGTGCCAATAACACAATGCTTTCCTCTGTCCTTTATAACACTCGCAGCTAACGATAATGGCAGCTTAGTGAATTCTTTACTCTTCTAGATAAGTCACTAAACACATTTACACCACCCTGAGAGTACCAGGACATGAAATAGCATGGGATGTTGAGATGTTGATACTTCCAGAATTATTAACTTTGTAAGCAAATCAGAAAGATGTGATACCAGTTCTGTTAGCACTTAGCTAGTCCCCATAGAATGAGTGTTGTTGCTCATATTTTAACGCTCCTTAGAGAGAAAATATAAGTTTTGATTCTATGCATAATTGTGTGTAAATGGAGACATTTCTTTAAATGTGTTAGTGTAAGTTAACTATATTACTTCCTGTCAGCACAGCTAGTTATAGTGAGTTAACTTAACTAAAAACTAAACTTAGTTCATATCAAACTTATGCCTCTTTTAAATGAAAGAACGTGTAGACATTTGTGTCAGTGTGTGAATTACAGAACAGTGAAGTCTTTCATATAAGATAATACTTGAAGCTAACTAAGAAGCAAGGCGGCTAATGTGCCAAAATAGATTTAGTGTGGTGACGGTTCCAGTGGCCTCTTAAGCTGGAACCAGGAGTTTTCGTTTTTGATTGTGCAATGGGAAAACACCCTTACATGCAGTTACCATGTTACTGTCCCTGCAGTGCTGAGAATGATACACCGCCAAAATAATTCCTGCTCACTGCTGGCCCAGTGGGCATCCTGACCGCTGATGAATGGGGTAAAGGAAGGTTTACAAATGATGTGGAAAAAAATAATTTGAATTGAAAAAAATGACGAAATAATGTTCTTTGCAAAAGGACGCCGTGACTAGCTTTCCTCATAGCTGTTTTTGTTTCATAAACTCAGGGGAAGGACAGAGTGTACAAGAGAGGAAAAGTACACTCTGTACTGAACTTAGATGTACTTTCTTGTGATTTTGCCAAAATATCAAGTCAGTCAAAAGTAAATCTAAGAACTTTTGTATTAAGAACTGCCTTGTTCCTTTTATTCAAGCATCTATATTTACTCAAATATAGATAAAATAGTTGTATTTTTACTTAGGTAGGATATTACCAAGAATAAATCTGCATTAACTGAACCTTTAGTTGGATCTTTTTAATGTTCAAAGAACCTCCACGTAATTAAAAAATTTTAGGAATAACCTTTAAATTGAAATTTCTTTATACCTGTAAAAGGAATTAAATTGATTCATTACTCAAATAGCATTTTTAGTAAAGTAAAAAGTAAAGAGTACAGCTACAGAAACATATTTGATTTGGAAACGAATTCATAATTATAAACATATATTCAATCATTGACTAGTCAAGCAATGAGTGTTGCTTTAAACAGTTTACGCCAGTTGAGATTTTTTCCTAAAACCATACCCAGCTAAGAACCACTTCGGAACCTTTACTTTCCAGGGAGAAGTTGTTGTGTTGAACTGCTCCAAACCAGTGGAAGGAAACTCTTCAGGTTCCTGCAACAGCATCCTTAGAAATGTCACAGTCTGGAAAATAAAGGTTCTCATTTTGTTCTTTGCTGGCATTGTTAAAGGAAAGACTTTTACATTATCCAGAGGTTTGTAAGGCTTCCAGAAAGGTCCTTTAGAGTTGCACATCATTTACAAACATGATTCCGCAATGAACCAACCACTAAAGGGCTGTTTGGAAACCCAAAAGTGGATCTCCTCTGGAATTGCTTTCAAGACCCAATTCTGCCACCTTCATTTTTAGAAGTATGGTCACCTGCTGCGAAGTCGCCACACGGGAAGCCCCTGTGTTCATTAACGGGTGTAACAAGGTTCCAGAGCCTGTATAAGTCAGTGAGTCATACTCTGCTCATACTGAGAAAGGAG
The DNA here is from genome assembly GCA_037577275.1 of Bryconaethiops microstoma. Taxonomy (NCBI): domain Eukaryota; kingdom Metazoa; phylum Chordata; class Actinopteri; order Characiformes; family Alestidae; genus Bryconaethiops; species Bryconaethiops microstoma. The sequence goes on from JBBJLS010052376.1 coordinate 2,314, forward strand.
GAACTGAGTGAGCTCCGATGGCAGAATGAGCACAGTACAGGACACTGTCTATGTGGCACCTTCACTGGACAGCCATGCGTCACGACTGCTATGCAGCGTAGGAGGATGGAGAAGCATAAGCACTAGTCCTTGCTTCCACAATAATTAAAATGGAAATTCCTTAAAATGTAGTCCTGACATAATTTTATTATATCCATAAACCTATTATTGGCAGCACGTTATGCTACAACAGGTAATTTCTGAAACTTTGCTCTTTATGTAAAAGTATACCTTAAAAATGTCAGTCAAGAGTAATTCATTGTCAGTTTTTCAACCTGTAAACCCTGGGAGCGCACTTCAGTCCCTTGCTCTCATATTAGTATAATAATAATTATATAATTAACTGTAGCTTCTGAATAATAAGTCCTAAGACATTTAACTGAATAATGATAGCATATCAACTGAGCCTTATGTCAGCTTTCTGTTGACACTGTTTTAAATGAAATCTCACAAAAGGACCAAAAATGCTGTAACATGGATACAATGTGAAAGACAGTAAGAACAAAGACTTGCTGATTAACCCTCAAAATAAAGGATTAAACTTTATTTTGTTTTATTAAATGTCCCACACAAGCTTCTTGTAGAAGAAAAATTTCTCAGAGGCTTTTCGTTGGTGCTTCAATGACTTTGCTGAAGCACATATGGGCGAAGGTTACTTGGGGATGTCCAACATTTGTTCCCCGGCTTCCACATCTAATCTGGCACCCATGCCCATTTTTTTTCTGTGGGGGTACAGGCCTCTTTTGCCATCATGCTACAATGTTGTTTGTGCTTGAGATCGGTAATGTGTGGTGGGAGATCGCTTACAGAGTGACGCACAAGGGAGCCACACCGGACACAATGCAAAGCATGTTCATGAGATCCATAGGAACCAAAGCTGCCTCACCAGGAACCACATTTTGCATGTTTTTTTCCCCCACATTGCTAGGATTGTAATGAATGCAACCTGGAGATACTGTCCCTAAACAAACAAGACCTTACTCTGATCAAACTTCATTAGAGCTAAACTGGCCATGTTCTGTCCATGAGTCCCTAAATATTCTGAGAAAGCTTCATATCCAAGTGAAATTCCATCGATTTGTTCACAATTGCTTTCAGAGTGGTTTCAAATGAAACGTTCACCTTGAAATGAAATGTTAACCTTAAATTGATGTCACTGGCATGAGGCAGTGTATTTCTAACCATTTTATATACTAATGTATACTGAGGGAATTTTTGGAGGCATTAAACTCTTCAAATGTCTGGTTCCTATCGCAGTGAACAATTCTGACTAAAAGTTTCTCTAGAGTGGAGCATTTCATACCAAACCACTTAGGATTACTTTGACTTAATTGTGCAGAAATGTTAAAAGTCAATGGAATTTTGAAACAGCCTTTGTGATGTTCTTTGTTGCTTGAATACAGACAGTAGTTGAAGTGGTGCTCATGCTGAACTGCTGTTGAAAATATTTTTAGTTCAGAATGAAAAGTAAATTTTGTCTTTTGCTTAAAGGCTAGTCCATGACCAGCAATCAAGTAACGATGAATGTACCTACTTAGGCGGAAGGCAGGTGGCCTGATTTTTGACATAGCTGAGCCACACGTTGTCTGAACAGAGACTGACCCACTCCAAGGTTGATGGTGGTGAACAATGAATACAGATCAAACAGCATCCAGACAATATTAAGATCATATAGTATTCTTTGGTTACTACAGTAGGCATCTATAAATAGGCCTGCCGAGCAGAGCATGTGGAGGAGTCCTTGAATGAGGCTGGTGACGGTGACTCTGACCTGGTTTTGGAGAAGCTGAGACTGGAAAGGCATCCCACTTTTGGTCATCTTCTTAATGTGCTGATAGAGGTAGCGTCCTGTGGCACCAGTGGCTGTCAGCATCAAGCACAAGTTCAGCAAAGTCAGCACCATCATCAAAGTACTCACTATATCCACAGTCTGATTAATCAGGAGTTGAGTGCTGACGGAGCTATACGAGTCATTCACAATGGTGCCATTTGCCTCAGGTGAATTTGGAGAGGAAAAGATGTTGTACATCGTCAGCAATTCCAGTATGAAGTACACCACTAAGAAGGTTTTGGTAGCGATGAGAAGTACATACACTATAACTTTGATGTTCTGTTTGAGCCACTTCAAAGGTGCATTCCTGGCAGGAACGATTTGAGTACAGTAGACGATGTTGAGCCACACGCTGATGGGAATGCTCGTGCGGACGAGGTAGAACATCAGTGTCTCCACAGCAAGCTTGATTTTCCAGCTCACATCTGTAAACAGCAGGCTGATGTGGAAGATCAGGCAGAGCTGGAATGCGCTGGTGTAGATGACCATAAACAGCAGGAGAGTCGTCAGAGGCTGCCTGATGTTCACCTCGCCACTCGGAGGGAACTTCAAGCAGAAAATGTAAAACATATTCACAAGGAGACCCAGCAAAGCACAGGGCAAGTTGATGCCAATAAAAACACTAAACTCCATGGTGTGAGCCAAAAACAGAGGCTGGAGGATTTTGTTTACGGACTCTCTCACTGCATGCACGGCTTCATGGTGCAGGATGTTAAATGAACCATTAATGTTTTACATCCAATTAGAATATGAAAGCTTTTTAAAAGAAATGTTTGCATTGCTTTAACCATTTATATCTGTATCACAAGAGATGGTTCTTCAAAGGTTCTTCATTTTTGTATACAACTGTTCTGAATGATCTACAGAAGCAGATGCTATAAATGTAAATGTAAATGTAAGTAGGGTAATTTGGGGTGAAGGAAGACCCCAGAGTATGATGTTCCCCTTCCCCCTTTCTCTCAGTATCAGATGAAAGGGCCAGATCTAAACTGGATTACCACAATTTTGGGATTTATGCCCTCTATTAATTAAGTTCAAGAATAAGTGTTATATTATGTCTAAGAATAGTATCCCTCAAACAAATCGCTGGGGGGGAGGTGAAACTAAGGATTTACTAAGGAACTAAGTAATCCAGACAACCAGTGTTCAATAGGCAACAGGATTTTTACCGTCTTTTTACTTTAATATATGCGACTTCATGTTTGCAAGTATCTTCGAAAATACAGGCATTCAGTTCATTTGCCAGACTCTCCCTTTACAAGGCCGAGAGCTGTTGATGTTGTACAAAAGCTGCGAATGAAGTCGTCACGACGCCGAAGAGGAGGTCAAAGCAACTTAGCAGGAGCTTTAAAGGCATGAATAGACACTGCAGTGCATTTTTAATGCAAAAGTGCCGGTCTGTGATCAGTACTCCTCTGTAGGCTGCAGTGATGAAATGGTTTTATAATATGCCACACGTTCCATACAGCATCAACTCAGCACGGCTTCGTTTCATGGCCTATCTGTCTCTATTAAACACAACACTTACCACCCATATCGATGCATTCCTTATGCAGTGCAAAAGGTCAGTGGAAGCTGCCTTTTAATATGATCTGCAGTAAGTTTATAATTTTATCTGCCTCTGATAAAGGTCACCTGTGACCTGCTCTGCCTGTAACCATAGGAACAGACGTCTTAATGGCAGACTTTACTAGTTTATGGGGAACCTCCAGGACTGCAGGTTGTTTTTTCCTGAGTGGTGAGTCATTTTCTCTGTATCTCTTGCCCTTTACCTAATACACCCATCAAAAAATGATTGAAAATGCCTGAACCTGAGCTTGGAGCAGAAGAACCCTTAAAGCTTTCTTGGCCCTAAAAACTATGGCCTTTCTTATATTTATCATATTGTAGCACTCCTCTTGTTCAATTGTTTTATTTGAATCCTACTCTTACTTAAAATTTTTATTTTGAAAAAATAAAGTGTTGAATGTTGAAAGAATAATAGTTTAGTCCAGTGACGTCAAATGATGTCAAAAATGTAGAAGAGATGAAAGCTACTATATATTTTACAAGTAAATGATTTAAACACCATGTCCACAAGTAAACACACATGAATAATGCACATATTTTTTCATATGGATGTGAAAACTAACACAGGTGATGGGCAAAATCCTTGTTTTTATTCACATGTGAAATTCAAGTGGTTTTTTCTGTATAGGAAGAATGATTTCATTAATGAACAATATTGACATTTTAAGTTTGTTTCTATTTCACTTTCATTTGGCTTTCATCATTGTTAGTCAAGTAGGTGTTTATTGTCTTTTCCACCATTTACATAGTACACACTGAAATGAAACAATGGTCCTCAAAGGCCATAGAACAACATAAAACAACACAAGACAAACACAAAATGCCAAAAGAAATGAAAGGAACTTTTGAACACAGAATACAGTGCAGACAAAAAGACAAGAAGCAGAAACAGAACCAAGTGAATCCAGCTGTCACGGAGAGAGACAAGAAATGTAATGACAGGTTGCCCAGTGTAGCGTGAAGGAAGAGGCCAGTCGCAAATACAGACGAAAGAACCGGTAATTTACGCACTTTAATCTGCGAACGCTCCAGTCATGGAGTAAAGATCCCCACCAGGAATCAACGTTTACACACGCACACAGAAAGGTATATAAAGGGTTCCTAGGAACCAGAGTACTCACGGTACCACACGAGGACGGCTTAGAGTAAGCTTGCATTGGACCCAAATGTCTGAGTGCAGAGAGGTACCTGCTTCCTGTTTATATACCCTGAGGCATTTCTGGTGCTTGTTAGACATCACGTGGCTGGGGCGTGTGACAGTACCCCTCCTCTTCACCAGACGGACCCAGTGGAGAGGGCGCCAACGGTAGTCCTGGATGAGAGCTGGGTCCAGGATGTGGCGACTGGGGACCCACAACCGCTCGTCCGAACCACAGCCTTCCTAGTCGACCAGATATTGAGTGTCGTGAGTCAAGGATGCACCGGACGGTGACCACTGTCTATGATCCGAGGCGGAGGGGGGACCAGAGCCTGGGGAGACAGAGGAGAAACAAAAACAGGTTTGAATTGGGACATGTGAAAAACAGGATGTATTCTGAGAGAGACAGGCAGCTGGAGCCGGAAGGTGACAGGGTTGATGTGGTGCCCAGTTGAGGTAGCGGGCCCAGGAACGCTGACGATTGGCCACGAAACATCTGAGGAAGTGCTCCAGTTGTTGGTTGGTCTGCTCTGTCTGACCATTGGAGAGGCTGGTGGTGGCATTGATCAGACGGCAGAAGGCTCCCCAGAACTTGGAGGTGAACTGGGGCCCTCTGTCTGAGACAACGTCCTTAGGGAACCCATGCAATTGGACGATGTGCTCAAAGACCAGTTTGGCAGTGGCCTTGGCCGTGGGGAGTCTGGTCAGAGCCACCAGGTGCATGGCCTTGGAAAAGCGGTCCAAGATGGTGAGTATGATGCTCTTGCCATCGGAGACCAGCAGGCCGGTGACAAAGTCTAGGTCAATGTGTGTCCAGGGGCAGCAAGGAACTGTGAGAGGTTTGAGGTCGCCAGGTGTGGGCTGGTTGGAGGTCTTCACCTTGGCGCACACCACACACGCCTGGATGCACTTTTTAGTATCTGTTCCCATTTTGGGCCACCAGAAGGCCCACTGGAGGACATCCGTGCATAGGGTAGTGGGCACAAAGAGGCGTCCAGGCGGGGTGCCTGCCAGAGGAGGTTCCAAGGCATGCCCCTGATGGACTCTGTCTTCCAACCCCCACTGGAGGGGTGCCAGGATGATTTGTGAGGGCAGGACAGGCGCAGAGTCCGCCAGGGGGCTCTCTCTCTGATGTTGCCAGGAGAGTGCGTCTGCCTTGGTGTTTTTTGACCACAGGTGGTAGGATAGGTGGAAGTAGAACTGTTTAAAGAACAGGGCGCACCACGCCTGCCTGGGGTTGAGTTGTCTGGCTGGTTAGATGGTGATCAGGTTTTGGTGGTCTGCTCAGACCGTGAATGGGTCACTTCCGCCTTGGAGCCAGTGACGCCATTCCTCTAGAGACTACTTGATGGCCAACAGCTCATGGTCCCCTACCCCGTATCGCTGCTGGGTGGGATTGAACTTTCTAGTGAAGAAACTGCGCGGATGCAGTTTCTGGTCTGGACCTCGCTGTGAGAGAATGGCTCCTACACCCACATCGGAGCAGTCCACCTCAACAACGAACATCATAAAACGGTGGAGCTGCTTAAGCGTCGTGGGTAGGGGCCAAGAACGCACAGCCTCCAGCTTCTGGGGATCCATGGCCACACCTTGGGGAGAGATGACAAAGCCTAGAAATGTGGTGGTGCGCTGGTGGAAAGTGCATTTCTCCAACTTACAGTACAACTGGTGGGCCAGCAGCCTCTGAAGAACCGCCCTGACATGCTGGGTGTGCTCTGCCAGGGTCCTAGAGATCTACAGGATGTCGTCAAGGTAGGCAAAGCACCATCTACCCAGCATGTCATGAAGCACGTCATTGATGAGCTGTTGGAATGCCACCGGACTGTTGCACAATCCAAACGGCATTACGAAGGTCTCATAGTGGCCGGTGGGGGTTATGAAGGCGGTCTTCCACTCATCGCCCTCTCTGATGCGGACCAGATTGTATGCACTCTGTAGGTCCAGCTTGGTGAAGTAGTGGGCACCAGGGAGGGCATCCAGGGTGGTGTTGAAGAGAGTGGATGACGGTTCTTGATGGTCACACGGTTGAGCCCCGAACACAAGGGCGGAGACCCCTGTCTTTCTTTTTAACAAAGAAAAATCCCACGGGTGCAGGGGAGGTTGAAGGCCAGATGATGTATTCTGCAATGTACTACTCCATGGCCTTATGCTCCCCCGCTAATAGGGAGAACCGGAGGTACCGCACCGGGCTGGAGGTCAATGGCCAGGTTGTAGGGGCGATGAGGAGGCAGCCGGATGGCCCGTTGCTTGCTGAAGACCCCCGCCAGATCACGGAATGGGACGGGAAAGGTCTCCAGGTCGATGTCTGGGGCCTCGGACTCCCATGAGCACGTCCCGGTCTTCGTCCGGATGCAGAGCTCCTGACATGTTGGCCCCCATTGAAGGACCTTGTTGTTGGCTGAGGAGATGAGGGGGTCATGTTGGACCAGCCAGGCGTAGCTGAGGATGATGGAAGGTGAGTTGAGTTGGGTCACGAGGAAGGGGAGCTCCTTTGTGTGCTCCCCGAGGGACATGGAGATGGGTTGGGTCTGACGTGTGCTGGGGCTGAGTGAGAGGGGCTGACCATCAATGGCGGCGATGGCTACTGGCCGGGAAAGCATCTCTAGTTTCACCCCCAACTGGGCAGCAAAAGCCTGATCGATAAAAGCCTGATTGCTCCAGGTAGTTTGCACAGCGAGGGTCCGGAACTCCGCCATGTACCTGCTCACCGGACAGCCACCCTGCTGCAGATGGTACAGCCGCGAATCGACCTGCACCTTGCTCTCAGGGTGTTGGAAGGCAGCCCTTAGCTGATGGGTGAAGTCCGGGTATGAGAATGCCGCGTCGCTGTCTGATCTCAGGACCACCGTAGCCCACTCGGCTGCCTGTTCCATGAGAGGGGACATGAGAAGTGCAATGGTACCTGCTGGGCAGCAAAAGCCTGATCGCTAAAGTTACCAGCTACCCCCAAGGTGAACCTGGAGAGTGAGACAGGAAATGGTTGGTGGATGGGAGGTGGCCGCCAGTGGACCAGGTGAGTTCCTCCCCCTATTCACCTGGTCTGGCTGTTTCCCGGGCGGAGAGGACAGGCCGCACGGTGGTGATCGGGGGAAGCGCAATAGGTGCAAAAGCCTTCGCGATAGCGCTGCTCCTTCTCTGCCATTGACAGGGAGGTGCATCTGAGCTGCATGGGCTCCCCGGCTCCGGAGTGGGCCTCTGAGGCAAGCAGAGACCAGGTGTTCAGAGTGGGGGACTCCGCGAAGGACCTGGACCTGGTGCTGGTGCTCACGGGCAGCAGGGTGCGGCTGATGGTCTTCAGCCAGGCACATATCTGTAGGTCCACCCTCAGGGCCAGTTGAACCATCCCCTCCAGTGTTTCTGGGAGCTCACGCCTGGCCAACTCGTCCTTGAGACGTGGTGCCAGACCTTCATAGAACAGCGTCCGGAGAGCGGCGTCATGCCAGGTAGTTTGAACGACAAGGGTCCAGAACTCCGCCGTGTACCTGCTCACCGGACAGTCACCCTGCCGCAGATGGTACAGCCGCAAGTTGACCTCCACCTCGCTCTCAGTTGGAAGACAGCCCTGAGCTGCTGGGTGAAGTCTGGGTATGAGAATGCCACATCGCTGTCCAATCTCAGGACCATCATAGCCCACTCGGCTGCCTGTCCCGTGAGAAGGGACGTGAGAAGTACAATGTGGCTCCGGTCCAAGGGGTAGCATGCTTGCTGAAACTCAAAAATGAGAGAGAGGTTAGTGAGAAAAACATCGCACTTCCCATCGATACCATTCTACTTCTCAGGCAAGGATTACTTAGGTAAAACAGAGGGGAGGGGGCTTGGACCGCCGCCTGGGACAGTGGCTAAGCGACAGTCTGGTCTTGGTGGCTCTGCTTCAGGGCAGCGAGCTGCATGCGCAGGCCCGCTACCTCCTGCTTGAGATTCACCAGTTTGACCGCCTGCCGGTTCACCATGTCCACAAGGCGGGCGAAATCCCTGGGGCTCACTGTGGACTCAGACATTCTGTCACAGAGAGAGACAAGAAATGTACTGACAGGTTGCCATTTGTAGTGTGAAGGAAGAGCCCAGTCGTGGATACAGACGAAAGAGCCGGTAATTTACGCACTTTAATCTGCGAACGCTCCAGTCACGAGTAAAGATCCCCACCAGAGGCTGTATTACAGAAACTTCCTATCTTAAGTATAAAGTTAAGTTAGGATGATTTAATAAGATAGGATTTTACAATTAGGTATTACAGAAGCAAATCCTAACTGAATTTAGGAATCCTATCTTATCTCGAGTTAGGAATCCTAAATAAGCAATCTAACATCGATGATCGACTTTTATGTCTGTTACCTAGCAACTAACGCAACATGTCATCTTGCGAAGTAACTGTTACCTGCTGCCACTAGTAACTTTACGAGGCTACAGTCCATAATATTGTATCGTCAGAGTATCTTCATTTCTATCTTCAAAATATGGATGTTAAACAACGTTGTGCACTGAACTTTAAGCCAGACAAACTGGCCAATGTGGCCAAAAAACTGTCTATAAACTATGTTGACAAAAGTATAGGGACACACACACACTCTCTCACACACACAGTCACACACTTCGTTTTGAAAATCATGAAAGCGCATTTGTTAATTGTACCACAAGTGGGAGAGCCACGTGCCAACGGGCCAAATTAGCCATAGCCTAAATAATCAGCTGACAACAGCGGAAGGGTTATCCTAAAGTTAGAAGAGTTTATTTAAGATTTTTTGAGGTTAGGATGCTTCTGTAATACACTTTTCTTAATTTAAGTTAGGATAGGAAAATTGACGATTGTTCTGTAATGGCTTTTTTCCTAAATAGGATCCTAAACTGCCGATACCACGGTTACCACACAGTTAAGATTAGATTTTCAAGTTAGGAAGTTTCTGTAATACGGCCCCAGCACTGTTACAGATTCTCTCATCTTAGAAAGGAAACTTGGTGTATTTTCATTTATAGTTGTTCACTCGGTACATAACAGACCTTTTGCAAGTTAACGATCGCCGAAGTCCAGCTGGCGGTGGGCCTGCTGGTATGGTGGAACATATGGTAGAACAAACCCAGTTATTCCTGAAGGTCTTCCAGAAGGGCGTCTCAGCTCCAACCTAAAATGAAAACTGCCAATTAGCAAAGACCCGAAAGTCTTCCTGTGTGGAGATTTTTCAACAGTAATTAAATTTGATTGCATGTCTCTTACTACTCGTCACTTTGCTAAGGAATTTCTTCACTGGCATTACAAACAGACAAGATGAATAAAAACAGTCCAATTTTGTGACAGTTTTGATGATTGGCCAAAAGTGCTTTGTGCCTGCTTCACTTTAGGGGGCGCTAGAGTGAAGGGACATGCCCACCTAGGGATACAAATGTCTTATTCCAGATCAGCCATGTGGAGCTACCAGTGCACCGGATTTCAGGTGGACTGGCGAAGAATGACTATAATATATTATCAACCAGAAAAGAAACAGTTTGTAGCATTTTCATTATTTTCATTATACCATCAGCATCCAACCAGTATCAGATCAGTGTATTTCTTCATAGGCGTCGCAACAAGACACAGCTATCATAGGCCAGTCACATTCCGTGTCCAGTCGGTCAAAACGTGCTTTATGGCTGTTTCAGCTGCGATCTCAAATGTTTTATTCCGTATCAGCCATGTGGGGCTACAAGTACAGCAGCTTTTGTGTGGATTGGTGAAGAATAAATAAAGGAGATTGTCAACCAAAAAACAAACAGAGAATAAAAAAACAAACAGAATATATAATGCTAGCAGTGACCCGTCACTGTGGAGTCAGTCCCTCGTCTCCGGCTCCGTCTCCTAACGAGCTCCTGGAGCGAATATGTTTATTTCCCTGACAAGGAACTTGGAGGAGAAACTTTCAGAGACTGGGTGTGTGTGTGTGTGTGTGTGTGTGTGTGTGTGTTCCTCAGCTCTGTTGTGGAGGGCCCCGGAGCTCCTGAGGCAGGACGCCCCCGTTAAGGGGACTCAGAAGGGGGACGTGTACAGTTTCGGCATCATCGCTCAGGAGGTGGTGTATCGGCAAGGACCCTTCTACCTGCCCGACAGCTCACTGAGGCCCAGAGGTGTGTGTGTGTGTGTGTGTGTGTGTGTGTGTGTGTTTATATGTCTAAGGCCATGAGATTTCTTGTGATGCATTGAAAGCTGTGTGTGTATGTGTGTGTGTATGTGTGTGTGTGTCTGATAAGCTCTGTTGAGGGACAGTGGAGGTCATGACACACACCTCTCTCTCTCTCTCTCTCTGTCTCTGTCTCTGTCTCTCTCTCTCTCTGACTCTCTCTCTGTCTCTCTCTCTTTCTCTCTCTCTCTCTCTCTCTCTCTCTCTCTGTCTCTCTCTCTCTCTTTCTCTCTCTCTGTCTCTCTCTCTCTCTCTCTCTCTCTCTCTCTCTCTCTCTCTCTCTCTCT
>JBBJLS010052425.1:0-13320 GCA_037577275.1 Bryconaethiops microstoma
TTCTTCCTCCAGCTGAGGGAGTTTTTCCTCGCCTCTGTCGCCTTTGGCATTACTCACTAGGGGCTCGGACCTGGACTCTGCAAAGCTGCTTTGTGACAACCTGGTTGTAAAAAGCGCTATATAAATAAAATTGAATTCAATTGAATTGAATTGTTGCTGCAAAGAACAACACAAATCCCTACACTTTCTCCCAGCCAAAGATAACTGAAGAACTGCGCGGCTTCGTTCCACCTTAAATACTGCTATCCAGCCTGCAGTATCGCTTTTTCGCCTGTAGAGGGGAAACTTTACTGAGGTTTACATTCAGAATTATCTTGCCTTGTTATATGGGCTGTTTCAGAAATGCATGTAGAGAATCATGGTAATGATCTCTTTCCAGAAAAGGCGACGTAATTTTGAATGTAAACCTCAGTAAAGTTTCCCCTCTACAGGCGAAATAGTGATATTGCAGCCTGGATAGCAGTATTTAAGGTGGAAAGAAAAATGTGAATAAGGAGCTGACTCCAGCGTCGTGGTTGGATCTGTACCTACTGTCCGTGACGAGCCAGCCGATTAGGGAGATGTAAGTACTTTCGAATAATGACTTTTGTGTTTCTATCACAGTTAAGTATGAACTAGCTTGTTTGTTTCGTTTCGTTTCGCAAGCATGGGATGGGTGGGGCGTGGCCAGCAACAGCTTATTTGCATAAAAGTGACGGAGCCCTTAAACGGCTTGTTTTGAAAGGGATTGAAACTACCAAGAATAAAGGTGGTGAAATCTCTTTATGTGAGAGTGATTTTGTGCAAAGAACTTGTATAGCCTGTAAACCTATTATAACTAAAGTGAATTTTGCATGATGTGTCGCCTTTAAATAGCGCTGACTCGCGTTTGTGCTGAAGGCTTCTACAGTGGAAAACCTGATACATAGTTAAAGGGTTTTAGACCCTCTGCAAACGGTGTGAATCATGCTGAACGTGGAACAGAAAGAGGAACGCCAGTTGGGTAGCGTGATTCTGGGTCCCCTAAAGTATTGAGGATTTTATGAACTTTTAGATTTTATTTCTGACAAATAAAGGTGAGATCTGTGAATTATTAAAATTTTTTATTGACAGAACTGCTATGGGTGGGTTGTGGTAATGGCCACTGTTTCTCCACGTTTCTGTTGTTTTTTCTACTTACTCTTTGTGGGTTCACAGTTGTAATTTATTACTGGATTGCCTAAAAGTCAGTAAGCTGGTGTGTATCTGTCTTACCTCTTAGATTCAGTAATATGGTCCATAGACTATTTATCCACTGGCTCTCCTATTAACCTTTGACTGTGGGGAACACCATTTTTTGAGTTGCGTGGATATATATGTATTTTTTCTATATTTTCTTTGTTTTCTTTATTTTGTGCTGGGTCTGTTTCCTTTATTGCTGTGTGAGGAGTTTTGATTTATTCCAATAACTGGGTTATAGGAGAATGCTAAGCGATAGCGCTATTTTGTGGAACCACAAAACTGTCATAGAAGTTTGCGGAGTGCCTTGTTAATACCACTTAAACTGACGAAATATTGTAATTAAAATCTGTTTGACAAGTAACTATTGCCCGTTCCATACTGATGTGGGTGACCTGGTGCTAAATAAACTGCTGTGTTTTCAATATATTGTCCCAAATCGTTTCTGTGTGCATCCTTGACCACATTTCCACCAGTGGTGTATAGCAGGAAGGTCACAACTGAGTTCTGTTCTCCACACACGGTGCAGATCATGACTGCGGGGGTTTCCTTTTCATTAAGCGTTGTTCTATCACACAATGCTGGAACCCCGTTACTCAGGAAGAGTTTGCTCGGATAGTGGGGATCTGCATTAGTAAGCCAAGTAAATTAATTTCTTGTATACGTTATTATTGAGCAATAAAAATTTTTAATTATTTGTATCCCTTACTATTCTGATCCAGCCTGATTTCAACACACCTCAACTGCCACCTGAAGGATGCCAGCCATTCAATTTTGGACTCACTTTCCTTCCTGTGCCGCCCAATTTAGACTCTGTGTTTGTCTCAAGGACTATTTTAATTGACTATTGTCGTTTTCCACATGACTTTATTTTGCTGATATCTGCTTTTTGTAAATAAACTGTATCAAAGTTCTGTGTCAGAACTCCTCTGAGATCTTGGCTGCAAATAATACAGAAACACAATTTCAAGTGGTAGGCTCATGTATACATAGTTGATGCATCAATATTTTTACTCATTATGAGAGATGTAGAGTGTCTAGGCTCCAGTTAATAGCTTATTTCTGTGTTTTACAGTAAATAGGAAAAAGGTTGGTGTGAAGGCAACAGGTCGAGGGCCTCCTGAAGCCTTCATGCCTGTAGAGGAGTTGGCATTGGCCAGCAATAGATTGAAGCCCTTTATGAAGGGGTAGAGGCAGGCGTCCAGTCAAACCCAGGTTTCAGGAATGTCCACCCTTTATGTGCAGGTAAATATCACAATCACTCCTGTATATAACCAGTACGCTGTGTCCAGTACGACATGTTTGTGTTTCAGTGTATGAAGGAAGTGTGTATTATGAACAGGCTCCAGCTGAGGAGCCTGTTTATCAGCTCAGTTATCTTTTAGAAGAGCTCTGTAATGCTGAGGTGGCGGAGGTCAGTCCAGTCAAACTTCTGCAGTTTCCTTACTTCCGTTCCTCTTTTCTGTTGGAGATGTTTAGAGATGTGACACAATGTCTAGAGAAGTTGATTATTTAAAAAAAAACCCATGTTTTAGCACTCCCTTGTCAGAGCACTCTCTCAGTGCTCTGTGAACAGACCTGCTCTATTTGCCTAGCAAATATAATAAACTTTACTCGCTTTAAAAGTCTCTGATCTTGAGTCTATGGAGCACGATTTATTTTTCATATAAGACGATCCTGAACAAAAGCTGTGCCACATTGTTAAACAAGGACATAGCTTACATCAGGGTAGACCAGCAGCCTGTGTGGGTGAGAAAAACGACTGAAAACTTGTCAGACGAAGGGGGACGAAATGTGAGACGCCCTTTAGGCAGTACATAAATGTCATAAACAATATGGATTAAGGAGGACGCTTACAAAATACAAATGACCATGTTCAGGATACATTTCACTGTGTGTTGTACTTGTATAACCATGCATGTGACAAATAAAGAATCTTGAATCTTGAGTCGTCACCATACTTTTACTATGATGGCAGTCATGACATTTACACATGTTCAAAGATTACAGAAAAGGTTTTGAATCAGCACAAGAACTTCTAGCTGTTCCTCAGGTTCTTCTAACCCTCTTTCTTTTTGCTCTCCTGGTCCCGGGTTACTTGTTGCATGCTGGAGGGTTTTGTGGAGGTGGGCTGCTCAGAGTCACGTTGGGATTCGTAATGTAAACTGTATCCTGTATGAAGACAGTGAAGAGCGAAAAAACATGTGGTAGATTTAAACCACGAATATAAACATGTACGAACAGATGTTAGTTTGTATTATCTAACTTGTGTTGTACTGAAGGTCATTCAAAATAATCTAGATGTTGAGGCTGATGCCAGGTGTGATGCAATAACCGTTTTTGACTCCTTCAGATCAGAAAAGCGATTAGTTGTACAGCTGCAGGCTCTGTTTCCATTTCACAGAAACTCCCTGCTTGCACACACTCTTGCTTCAGCTTGTTTCAGCAAATATTTCGTCAACAAGATGTAAATCATAGATAAAATTCATAGTTTCATTATAACCAGTTATTTTAAAGTCATCTGCAGCTCTGAACATCATGCTGGTGGCGTCTAACATTATAGAGTAGTAATTTGGCACACCTGGATTCAAGGGGTGGCCTCGTTACCCTTTGAGAGCCTCAGTTTGCCGTTCAAAAAAGAAATGTGGGGTCGTTTCCCCGTTCTTGTGATTAGAGAAAATACTTATGTGTTGTACAGTCAGCACAATCATGGGAAAGGGAAACAAAACTGCTTGAGAAAGACTAACCCGTCTTACAACACACATTGCAAAATCACCATCCTTATGATGTGACCTGCCTCGATGCACGTTTACACTTCCAACACCCAGTTTTGGTTTAGAAGTAACCAAAACACTGCACTCTGTCGTAGACTGGATTGTGAAACAGACATGATACAGTTTGGGCATGTATTTTAATGTCACTAACACGGGTTTTCTTTGTAGTGGCTCCCCAACAACTGTAAATTATGAACATATCCCAGAAACTGATTTTTTGCCCCCATTGACCAAAGTATTACACTCTCAATCGAAAACGTTCACTTCCCCTGCAGGCAAAAAAATTCCGCTTGATTTCAGAAGCACACACGCGCACTCATGGCAACCCTGAAATCACAGAGATCACCTGAAAACATCCCTAAAACTTAACCCCTTGCTGTAATAAAAAGTAAACAATTATTGGTATGTTCAATAGCTTACTATTATGTGCAAGAGTCTTACAATGTAAAATATCACTACTTATGTCAGTATTACTGATCTACTGCTGATCTCTGTTATGCTGTTTAGAGAAACCACTATTTGTTCTACTAGTAAACCGCTGCATCAGTAGTTTTATTTATTCATCTATAGTTTTTATATCCTTTTATCCACAGTGTGGCTAAAAGTACTTCACAATTCTGCCTCCACACTATGGTGATCAGCATTGTCCATGATGGACTGAAGTCTAGACAATGTTCTTTCAGCCACAGTTTCCCTGTTGTCCAGTTCCTCAGCCACTACTGAGGTAGTTTTCTTGATCAGTGTGTTAAATCTCTTTGTGTCTGCCACTTTCCTGCTGCCACCACAGCATAGAAAATGACCTACAGACTCGTAGAACTTCCACAGCATGATGTTGCAGACTTTAAAAGATAGGAGTCTATGTAGGAAGTACAGCCTACTTTGACCCCTCTTATATGTGGTCAGAGAGATCTTAGACCAGTCCAGCTTATTGTAAGTGTGCACACCAGGTATTTGTAGTATGGAACAATCTCTGCATCCAGCCCTCCAATAGACAGGGGAGTGACTGGAGATTCTGATCTTCCACCCCCAGATCTTTGGCCTTTTGTATGTTGAGCTGCAGCTGATTCAACTCACACCAGTCCACAAAACACAGCCATATTGTATTCCACATCATCCACACTCCTGACACATACAAATATTGGTGAGTCATCTGAGAATTTCTGCAGATAGCAGCCCTCTGTGTTGTACTAGAAGTGAAGGGGAACATTAAGAGAACTGTTCCCTGAGTGATGTTTCACAGAGCTAGGGTGACTAGATATCCTCTTTTCCCCGAACACGTCCTATTTCTGAGACCTAGAAATTGCGTCGGGGTTTTAGAATTGTCCAGGCTTTTGAGCTGCCTAAACACGAGCATCTCTCATGAACTATTTACTATCCCACACGCCTATTCACTCGCGCTAGTATAGGGGGGTTGTTGAGTGAGGTAGCAGTTTTGGGCTTCAAATATCACCCTGATATCTGCCTGCACATTCTCAGCTTACTATCATTGGTTGTTCGTCTTAACCTTTAAAAAAATCATTTGGTCAGCACCACCACCCCCAAACACAAACACGCACTAAGGTGTCCTCTTTTTCATAAGCTCAAATCTGGTCACCCTAACTGAGCTCCAGTGCTACACAGCACTGTGGCAGACTTACATCCCTGTAGCCACACATACTGTGGCCTATCAGTCAGGCAGTCCATAAACCACACAACTAAGGGAGCAGATCCTGCCTAACAGACAGCTTGCACCACAGCCTGGCTGGCTGAATGGTGTTGAAGGCACTTGAGAAGTCGAAGAACAAAATCCTCTGAGATGCACTTGGCTTGTCAATAGGTGTTTAAGTAGTCATTAGCAGGAAGAGAGGAGGTGGAGACTTTAGCTTGAAAGATGATGGGAGAATGAGAAGGAGAGAGGTAGGACAGAGAGTTGCATTTGGGCATTACACCGATGAAGGGAAGTTGGTGTGCTGGGTGCAATGAGGGCCTTGCTGGAGCCATGCCTGAAACAGCTTAAAGTAATTGGCCCTGTCCTCATCAGTGATGTTCTTCAAGCCCCTCCAAACATTTCTGCTGTTGTTCTGTCGCAGCCCTTGTTCCAGTTTTCTCTTGTTTTTTCCCTCCTTTAACTTCACAGACAAGCACCACTGTGTCTCCTCGGCTGCCTGTGAGCCAAGTCAATGTCCTATTCATGCATCTCATAAAGAGCCTCAAAGTCTGTAGTCTCCAGACAGTCCTACAGGGCTGTTCTGGCCTCCTTTGACCATTCACTTTCCTGACAAAGACTGGCTGTCTCTTCACCAGATGTAGGTAGGTGGATAGAAGGTGCACCAAAAAGGTGGGGCAGGTGCGGCTGTATACCTCCTTGACATTAACATACAACAAGTCAAGTATCTTGTTTTCTCTGGTGGGACAGGCTAGGAACTGTGAAGGTGCAAAGTGTCCCGTTCAGAGATGTTGCGAGAGATGAGGATGAAAGCACCTGGGTGCCTAGTCTGGGGTCTCGTGGCTGCAGAGTGGATGATCTCACATGTTGTCATTGTTTTGCCCAATGGAGGAATGTAAACAACTATGGTGATCATGTCTGAGAACTCTTTGGGCAGATAGTATGGACATAGCTCCACTGCTAATGGGTCAATGTCTGGGCTGCAGACACGTTCCTTATTCACAATGTGAGCCGGGTGGCTCCACTGCTCATTAACAAAGACAGCAAGTCCTCCCCCATTGCTCTTTCCACTCTTGTGCTGAGTTCTGTCCACCCGAACACACACAAATCCAGCAATGTAGTCATGTTTCAATAAAGCACATTGAACTGCGTTCACAAAATTCCCTATTGTGTCTCTACTTGTGCCATAAACTCATCCATCCTGTTGCACAATTGTTTCTCATTCCTCGCTGCTCTTTCCCTCACACCTTTGATCCTCCACAGCCTCTTCTCTTGGTGTTTCCCCTGAGTATCTCTGAAGGGATGTCCGAAAGGACCACGCTGTGCTCCGGAGCACAGATCAGCTCACTGAGGCAGGGTGTCTGCACACTCAAAAAACTTAAGGGGCTTCCCAAAATACCAGCACCCTTAGAAGTGAGCCCAAAACTGAGCACCAAGCTTTGAAAACACTCAATAGGAGAGTCACAGGTGAAGCCAGTTACATCTTATTTAGGCAACTGGTTACTCATAGGGACATGACACTCATAATATTTTTCATTATGCACGTGGGATGCCCAAGTTAACCCAACTCAACCATAATATACACAGCAAACAAAACAGTTCTTCATCAGTGTATTGATACATTGCACTATATTCTATTACAAATTGTTTTCATCCCCATTAAACTGTATGAAAATTTAAGCTCACAAGAACAAAACAACTGTGCAAAACCATTTGTGAGCATTGATTAAACATTTTCTTACAGCTGGTTGGGATTCAGCACTGATGATATTCCCCAAAATCCACAGAGATGTTTATAATGGCACAATTTCTCATGACAATAATATACATCACTGGTGTTTCTTACCTGTTGACCGCTGGGAGTTTGGCAAGGATAGATCTTTAAAACACTTGTTGAAAAGTTTCAGAATTGTGAAAAGATGGAGGTTACACACATTTGGAGAACTGTTTACCCCTCTTCAGGTATTAGGATTGTTTTTTAGAGTAAATGTATTTAATTTTAGATTAAAAGGACTAAAAATGTAATAAATGCTTTATGCACAAAGAACGTCCACTGGAGTTCTATTGGGGAAATCTTCACACTTTTTAAGTTGATGAACTTGAATTACCTAAAAATTTAAAAGTTAAACTTATAATCCGAAGGTTCTTAAGTGATCCTAAGGCTTGAATGTGTGGCGCCAGACAGCAGGGGACCCTAAATATTTTCTAGCGTTTGGAGAAAGAAAGCTGAAGTATGTGCAGATAGTGAATCAGGACGTGCAGAGGATTAGAAAGAAGGAAGTACGTACAGCTGTGAGGAGGATGAAGAATGGAAAGGGTGTTGGTCCAGATGGCATACCTGTGGAGGCTTTGAGGTGTTGTGGAGAGATGGCAGTAACATTTTTGACCAAAGTGTTCAATGGAATCTTGGAGAGTTTTTAGACTGTTTTAAACCATTTTTATTAGCTGAAATCAGATTTTACCTAAATGCTCTGAGTTGTAAGAGTTACTCTTTAAAGAGGTTCTTCTTTAACATTTCTCAGGAGTGCTCCACTGAAAGATAATTCAGGGAGTCAAAAGTGTTTGTTTTTTTTTACAGTTATTTGGATGGTATCGGATGGTACTCACCACTGGTTGAGCGCAGCTGGTGGCTTTGTATCCAACTACTGAGATGCAGATGGAGATGAAGAACTGTAGCACTGAGAGGACAAGCAGAATTCCACTGATCCCATTACTCCGCCTCTAATATCAAAATGTAGAACCAAGACATAAATAAAAAATATTTATCACCAAAAATCAAGATCAAATGAATTTTGTTGACCCATTATTTATTTTACTACAAGAATATATTATTTTATTGCTTTCATTTTATTCTAATTGTTTACTGTGCAAACATAGAGTGGGGCATTGCTGGTAATTATGTATGATTATATGCATTGCTAGTAATTATATGACGAATGTGAAACTTGAAACAGGATCTTAGAGTGATTGCTTGATTTGAGGTTCAGGATATAAGCATTTGTGATATGAGAAATACCACCAAAGTCACATTTTCCACCAAAAATTAATCATGTATCATCATTAAGTTTCAGTGTTAAAATTAATTTTAAAGATATTTAAAGTAAATGTATGACCCCAAAAGAATAAATCCAACACAAACCATAAACTGGAGAAAAGCAGCACATGTCTCATCGCTGTCAGGCTGGTAGCATGGGTTTTCGCCCACAAACAAAACAAAGTCCAGCGACAGCAGAGCGACGGCACTTCCTGCAGTTACACTACTTAACACGTTTATTCCCAGAGATCTTTTCACCTGTGGGGGGAGAGATGACATGCATTTACACAATAACTGATTTATGGGGTAAAGTATGTAAAAGTATTTTACATGTATGTCTTAAATGTATCTGTCGATACTTGATATAACTTTAGAAGTCCAAAGTTATTGCTTTTGTTTCAATACACTTGTCATGTCCTCTACTGTTGCAGACTTCACTGGGTACCTGTGGTTTGCCCTTTTAAGTTTAAAATTTTTTTTAATAAACCAGCTCCTTCTGACCAATCAGCTCTGATCAGACCATGGCTCCGCCCTCTTAGAGCATCAAGACTTCACCCACCTGTTCTCAAAGGTCAAATGCAGTTATTTTTTAATGTAAGTTCAGGGTGTTTTTCTAAGTAGTTTTGGACCATTTTTTTGACCAGGGAATTTTGACAGAGTTCAAATATCAGCTGGTGATTTTTGAAAAGCTTTAAGAACAACATAAATTTTCTTGCATGCACAGTGATAAGATGTAATTCTGTAACTGGACAATGAATGGCTGAATTTAAACATGAATGAAAATGTGGCCAAAACATAAATGAATACTTCTCACTACAGAACAATAATCCTGCTGGACATGTGTACAAGCATACAATTTTGCAAGTATGTGCTGTCTCTTTGACTCAGTATTTCTGCACTAACACTACATTGTCCCCAGAATGATGGAAACTTCAGCAGGGGGAAGATCGTTTTCATGTAAAGACTCACAGCTCTGAAATGCCCTTCCAAATACCATTCAGGACTCAGACACAGTCCCAGTTTTTAAGTCCAGGCTGAAAACCTACTTGTTTACTCAGGCAATTAATTTTTTTCCAAGTTAGATAAAGCGTGTAGAGGTGGGAGGTGGTGGGCACAGTGAATTCTACTAAACTGAGATGTTTGTGCTGTTGCCCTGCCACTTCTCTTGTTCACTCCAAGTTTGTTGATGGTGAAGTGTGCCTATCATACCCTTCGGCTCTGCCCTTTCTAGCTAGACTGCTATAGAGAGTCATGCCGGAGTCTCAACTTGCACTGCTTAGTTATAAAACTTACAGAACTAACTCTGTTCTTTGTTGTTTTCCAAGGGGAACCGCTGCCCATCTGTCTAATCCAACAGATCACCATTCCTGCGTATGCAATCACTGGTGTCCCCTGCCAAGATGTCCTCGGCTGGTTTGGCTGCTTTGACCCACGTGCTCCTCCCCCAGTCAAGAGCAACTGCTGTTTAAAGCTCCAGCAACGATTGTTGTTCCTGTTCCTGTTGTTATGGACTACAGACTCACAGCTACTGTCATTGACTCCTAACTGTACCAACTCTTTTCTTGATATGTTCATTCATGAATGTCTTCTTTTGTGGGTTTTCTCAATAGAGACTCTCTTTTCCCTTCCCTCTGGGTTGACCAGTGGGTTTCCCTTTTGGGTCTTTTGAGTCCTCCCAAGGTTTCTTCCTCCAGCTTAGGGAGTTTTTCCTCGCCTCTTTGGCTTGCTCACTAGGGCCTCGGACCTGGACTCTGTGAGGCTGCTTTGTGCAACTTGGTTATGAAAAGCTTCATATAACTGAACTGAACTGAATACAGTAAACCCCTGCTTTTCGCGGGGGTTACGTTCCAAGAGCACCATTATAGTGAAAATAAGCACCCGCGTAATGTGTTTTTGTGTTGTGGAAAAAAAATTCCTAAAAATGCACCCAAATATACTCCCAAAAACACTCGAATTTCATTTTAAACTCATTAGCCTTAAAGAAATGGTAAAGATATACCCCCATTTCATACATTTTGGCTACTTTCAAACCTCCCTCCTCTGAGTACAGCGTCCCAAGATGCGCTGTCTTTGTGTTTCTCTCCACAGTACCAAAACATTTATAGTTATTTTTTTATATGGAAATGTAGCTGAATTTACGTTAATATTTATCTTACATAATTATTAAATTATATATTTGTCCAATTTAGCACAAATATATAAAAATATTACTTTGGTTCTCAGAAAAAATCAGTGCGAGACTGAAATCGCGACTGCTGATCCGAGTATAAGTTGGGGGTTATTGTACATTTATTAAACAGAAGTGATTCTTGCTGGCTTTCCAAAACACTACTGCCCTCTAGTGGAGAGTAGTGACCAGTAATCCAGGACATGCAAAAACATACATACATGCACATAAACTCATATCGTAGAAGAGTGCTCTGAACAAAACTGTAGACATGACAGAAAATTTTCAACAAATGCTAATCATTATGAAATATTTCCTCCTTCTACTTACAAACACAAACTTGATGTGGTTCAAAGTTTAGAATCTGCTCTTGCACACATTTCAATAACGTTGCTTCTGTTATTACTGTGTAAACCTTTCAGGAATATACAATACTGTGCAAAAGTATTAGGTACCTAGGCAAATGGTTTAAAGTCATTTGTAGCAGCAGTGGGTTTCTTTCTGCCAGCAAAACAAACAAGAAAACAATAAAAAATATCAGTGTCTTTTTTTTCTAAAAATTAATTGATATTTTTTGAGCTGGGCAGAAGAACACAGGTTATGTTTCAGATTTCTGCTCGATGTCTCCTGGTTTAATTGACTTTTTTTCATTGACTGGAATTATAAGATTCCATAAGTGACAGTTTGATGGAGTTAAAACCCAGGTATTTGATGGTAACTCCAAGAAACTCTGGTCTTCCTTGACGAAAGAGGTCTGAAAATGGTTATGCGAACACTTTGGTGTACATAAACCATTGTTTACTGTGTTAATGTTATCTGTATCAATTGTGATATCAGTGTTTTAACACTAACTTAACACTACTGGCCAGTAGTGAGCAGCTTTTAAGTAAAATGTTCTCAGGTGGCGAAGAATTTTACAGAGTCCTCTGGGTGTGAAACGAACACCACACTTCATTAGACCCACAAGATTACCCACCGGATCAACTTGGTCACATACAGACTGCCTCCCTCCTTCCAGATCCACCCCAGATCCATCTTTCACACCTCCCAATTTCAACCTGTATTTTATTCCCTCATCCTCTGTGTGTTGACCTACCAAACATGTGTTACACCTCTCCTCCGCTGCGACGTTCAGAGACCCGGCACTGATGTACTGAAAGAGTAAGAACAATTAAAATATGAATATTTACACTTAATATTTTAAAATATCTATTCTAATGTATCCTTATTATACACATGAAATCCCCCTAGTGCCCCCTGCTGGTGTGTTCACGTATGACAGAATGGTCAACTTTTCAAAAGACAAAGTTAAACGTCACAAAGGGCTCAGAAACACAGAGCCCTGAAACACAGAGTATCTAATTAATAATCCCTCAGGCAACTAAACATGTGAAATCTTACGATCAGAGCGCCCCAGTAAGGAATTCCAGTAAGTACAGAAAAAGGGGGTTCGGAGATGGTCAACACGATGCCGAACATCAATGTTATGACACCAGTTATGATTTGGACAGTCTGTGGGGGAAAAATGTAAAAAATATGTTAATTTTTTGCAATTTAAACTATAAAGTAGGTGCATGTGTGAGTGTTTCTGTGTGCATATATATAAAACACAGCAATAATAATATTAAACACAACAGGTTTTGGTCACTGTTATGTAACAGTCTACATTCTAACATAACTAGCAGTTAATTAAACCACCCAGACACTTCAAACTTCACGGGAACCGGTACAAAAACATTTATACAGTTATATTTTATATGGAAATGTAGCTGAATTTACATTGATAGTTATGTTACAAAATTAGTAATTTTTTCTTAATAATTTAGAAGTAAAAGGCATAAAAAAACATATTGCCATTAAAAAAGCAACAACAACAAAAAAAAAAATTGCGGAGAATATTTGCAGGTTCCATGTTATTGTGGAGATTTCCGCGTAAAACTATCAGTTAGGTTCAGAGAAAAGATCCGCGTGTGACTGAATCCGAGACTCCTGTCGGATGCAGAGCAGGCTGGGTCTCAGGCTACAGTGCAGGGAATATTGACGACAAAGTTGTACAGAAAGTAGCTATGATTTGTCAAAAGTGTCGCTAGATTTGTCGCTAGGCGCTTTTTGGAAAAAAACAAAGTCGTTAAGGAGGTCTGGAAGGTCATTAGAAATGGCGACAAAGTCGCTAAGTTGGCAACACTGTGTGCAGGGGTCGACATAAGTGGTGCGCAAGCACGCATAGATGTAAGTGGTACGCAAAATGTGCACCGAGACTCTGCCGAGACTTTTAATTTTTAATTTTGGTGCATACCAGTTAATTTATGTAGGTACTCATTAGAGTATTAGAGCAAAAAAATTATGTCAGCCTCTGTATTGTGTGTATATATATATAGTATTTTATTTTTATTCTATTTTATGCTATTCTATTCTATAGGTATCTTACTTTTTGCTGTTCTTGACTTTGTTTTGTCCACTTTCTACCGTGACAATAAAGGTTTATCTTATCTTATCATATATA
>JBBJLS010052455.1:0-13320 GCA_037577275.1 Bryconaethiops microstoma
AGTTTGTGTAGTATTAGGCAGCATTCATCATTATGCAGGGTTGCCCTCTCTCCCAGTTTTGGGACCTTCATTCAAGCGCTCATGCTCTGCAAAGTAATCTCAAGTCAGTAAATGGCTAACCAATCTAGGCACTCAGATCAAATGTGCAGGCCACTATTCATCATTATTTTTGCCTGGCGATATCAGATTGGGTCACATCATGTCCTACGAAGAAGGCACTGGCTTTCACTTGGCCTGTTTTATGTCACAAGAGCAGGAGAGTGTGTGAGTGGTGTGGAATTAAACAGTTTTAACCAGAATGACAGCTGGACCATTTGGTCCATGCTTTTTATTAGTATTTTAAAGATGTGTCTTCCAGTGTCCAATTTCATCTGTTAGGTGTAACGACATTCTGCCAGATGAAATATTGATTAAAAAATTGCTTAAGGGTGTAAATGCTATAGTTCATGCCATCATCAGTAAATTTAATCACAGTGTCTGGTTTGCTGAGCAGTAAAGCATTTAGTTTTGACTTTATGCCCTTTTGTTTCACAAAGTTTTTAAACAAGAACCAACATTAAAAGTGGTTATACAACACTGCTAGCTTGGTGCTAACCGCATTACAAATTTCTGTAGGGATGCTAATTGAAATTAGCATTATGCTAGCAGCTAATTTTTTAAATTTTTTATTTATTTATTTCATAATGTGTTAAAGTTTTACATCAAATTTCAAAAACAACTCGTTTGAGGAAAAATATGCTTACATTTAGAACTTTGCAACACTTAAAAAATGACATAAATAAATAAAATAAGATTAAAAAATAACAAATAAATAAAATAAAAATAAATTAATTAATTAAAATAAAATAAAATAAAAGTAATATTCACAGGGGTTGACATCTCAACATAATGCTTCACGCGTCATTAATACTGCATCTCAAAGAGCAAGAGACTCCGACATTGTTTCATACAGCTTATAGACAAGTTGTTATTTTCCAATAACACTTTTGGAGATGTTTTATATTGTTTAAATTCATTTTTAAAATAGTGTATGTTAGGCTTGCTGTTTTTCCATTTATTCTTATGTATATGGCATTTTCCCATGACTAAAATAATGTTGACCATTTTGGATATCTTCTTTGACAGACCATCCATGTATATCAATACTTTAAATTTGTTGAACCAAGTATCGTTAATCCCAATATTTAACCTACAGATAAACATCCTTCCAAAAACCCAATGTGATTGGACAAGAGAAGAAAAGGTGTTCAATTGTTTCACTTTCAGTCATACAAAAGACACACTGGTTAACTTTAAAATTGAATCTTTTCCTTATAATTTCAGCAGCAGGATAGATATGTATTAATTTGAACTGAATTTCTTTTACCTTCGGTATGATTGGCCATTTAAAATAGCTACTATAGGACTTTGTTAATGCAATTTCATTATCTGTAATCTTTATTTTTGTTGATTTATCTATATCATAGAATAGTTTTTCTTTAACCATACTTCCAAGTACTTTGTTATTACATTTTTGTTCAGCAAATTTCAATTGACCAATTTTTAACTCAGGAAGTTTAATAGACACATTTCAATAATTGAGGATATTTTTAATCATGTATTTCAAGGGATGTGGAATAGCTCTAATGATTTGATTAAATTCTCTATATGGGCATTTAAGATTAAACTTTTCAACAAAAGAATTAACAAATTACCATTTTCATCCATCAAATCCGTCACATATAGGATTTTTTTGTCATACCATTCTTGTTTAAACAAAGTTTTCCTGTTAATTACTATGGTTCTATTATTCCACAAGGTGGAGCTATGCGGTGTAAAGTTGTGAGTCAACATCATTTTCCAATAGAGCAGTATTTGTTCATGGAAGTCCGATAGTTTTATTGGTCCATCATCTGTATCATCACCTGTATCATCACCTTCACCATCAATTCCATCAACACCTGTATCATCACCTTCATCACCACCTGTATGATCACCTGTATCATCTCCTCCATCATCACCTGTATCATCACCCCATCATCACCTTAATCATCTCCATCATCACCTGTATCTTCACTGTCCTCATCACCTACATCATCACCTTAATAATCTCCTCCATCATCACCTGTATCTTCACCTTCATCATCACATCCATCATCACCTGTATCATCACCTCCATCATCACCGGTATCATCACCTATATCATCACATCCATCATCATACCCATCATCACCTGTATCATCACCTCCATTGTTCAACCAAGTTACTACATGCTCACTAAACCTAGACTCCCGACAAACGATGCCTAAACAATTCCTGTCAAAGAAAGATTTTTATTTATTTTTTTATTAGTAGGAGAAAGCGAAATGAAACACGGTTAGTCACAAAGGTGCTCTTTGTAGAGGTGGGTCTTCAGGCTACGCTTGAAGACGGCGAGGGACTCCACGGATCTAATAGGAAGAGGGAGTTCGTTCCACCACTGGGGGGCCGAGACGCGTGTCTCCCTCTTCTTTTGAGCAGCGGGGGCTCAAGACGAGCCGTGCTTGAAGCCCTAAGAGGACGAGAAGTGATACATTGTTTGATTAGTGCTGTAATGTAACGGGGTGCATCACCCCATCATCACTTTAATCATCTCCTCCATCATCACCGGTATCTTCACCTTCATCATCACCTCCATCATCATCTTCATCATCACATCCATCATCACCTGTATCATGACCTCCATCATCACCTCCATCATCACCTGTATCATCACCTCCATTATGACTGGTATCATCACCTCCATCACCTGTATCATCACCTCCATCATCAAATTCATCATCAACTGTATCATCACCTGCATCATTATTTGCACTATTCTACTGTTCGGTTCTTTTAAATTCTTATTGTATATCTTGTTCCCTTTGCTGCATTGAGCATGTTTATGACAAAATAATTTCCCTCGGGATGAATAAAGTTCTTTCTTATCTTATCTAATCTTATCTTATCATCACCTGCATCATCACATCCATCATCACCTTCACCATCACCTCCATCATCAAATTCACCATCACCTGTATCGTCACCTTAATTATCACCCGTATCATCACCTCCATCATCACCTGTATTATCACATCCACACATCACATTAATCATCATCTCCATCATCACCTCCATTATCACCTTAATCATCACCTGTATCATCACCTTAATCATCATCTCCATCATCACCTTAATCAACACCTGTATCATCACCTCCATCATCACCTTAATCAACACCTGTGTCATCACCTCCATCATTATTACCTGTATCATCACCTTAATCAACACATGTATCATCACATCCATCATCACCTCCACCATCATCATCTCCATCACCTCCATCATCTCCATCATCACCTCATCATCACCTGTATAATCAAATCCATCATCAGCTGCATAATCACCTCCATCATCACCTGTATCATCACCTTCATCATCACCTCCATCAACATATCCATCATCACCTACATCCATCACCTCCACCATCACATCCATCATTATATCCATCATCACCTGTATCATCACCCCCGCCATCACATCCATCATCACCTTTATCATCACCTCCATAATCACCTGTATCATCACATCCATCATCACATCCATCATCGTATTCTCAGGAAGAGTCATCAGCAGCAATACCTCCTTAGGAAGCTCAATTCCTTTGGAGTCAGGAAATACATCTTTTTACTACTCCTTCATAGAGAGTGTCATCTCATTCTCCATCATCTGCTGGTTCCACCAGCCTGCAGCACAGATAGCGGCTCCAGAGCCCTGTCAGTGTGTGCTCTAAGATTACTGGACTGTCTGTGAGATCCTTATCACACATCTGTGACCAGCAGACACGCTGGCTAGCACTCAGAATCATTAAAGACCCTCGTACCCGCTTCCAAACACCGGCTCTGATGCCCCGGCTGCAGGACTCAGAGATGGAGGGCCACCTCTCTTATTTTTCACTTTCAAAACGTTATGCACCTTAATGCCTCTGTTATTTAAAGTTATTTATCATTGTTCATATTGCAATGCACAGAATATACATACATATACAGATATGTAATCTCAATCAAGTTGCATCACCTCCATTATCACCCCCATTATCACTACCATTATTACCTCCATCACCACCTCCACTATCACATCCATCATCACACCCATCATCACATCCACCATCACCTGTATAATCACATCCATCATCACCGTTACTATCACATCCAGTATCACCTCCATCATCACCTCCATCATCACCTCTATTACCTCCATCATCACCTCCATTATTACACCCATCATCACCTCCACCATCACATTCATCATCACCTCCATCATCACCTCCACCATCACCATCACCTTCACCAACACCTGTATAATCGCATCCATCATCACCGTCACCATCACATCCAGTATCACCTCCATGATCACCTCCATCATCACCTCCATTATCACCTCCATTATTATCTCCACCATCACCTCCATTATTACACCCATCATCACCTCCACCATCACACCCATCATCACCTCCATTATTACAGCCATCATCATCTCCACCATCACCTCCATCATCACCTCCATCACACCCATCATCACCATCACATCCATCATCACCACCATCACATCCAGTATCACATCCATTATCATCACCTGTATAGTCACCTGTATCGTCACCTGTATCGTCACCTCCATCATCACCTCCACCATTACATCCATTATCATACCCATCATCACCTCCATCATCACCTTCACCATCGCCTTCACAATCACATCCATAATCACCACCATAATCACCTCCATCATCACCTGTATCATCACATCCATCATCACCACCACCATCACATTAATCATCACCTCCATCATCGCCTCCACATCACCTTCACCATCACATCCATCATCACACCCATCATCACCTTCACCATCACATCCATCATCACATCCATCATCACCTTCACAATCACATCCAGTATCACATCCATTATCATCACCTGTATCATCACCTGTATCGTCGCCTCCATCACCACCTCCATAATCACCTGTGTCATCACCTGTGTCACCTCCTCCACCATCACATCCATTATCACACCCACCATCACCTCCATCATCACCTTCACCATCGCATCCATCATCACCTCCATCATCACCTGTATAATCACATCCATCATCACCACCACCATCACATTAAATCATCACATCCATCATCACCTCCACCATCACCTTTACCATCACATCCATCATCACCTGTATCACCACCTCCATTATTACCTCCATCACCACCTCCATTATTACCTCCATCATCGCCAAGCTTTGAGCAGGTGGAGAGTCTCAGTGTTTAAGGGTTTGAATTTAAGGGTTTGTTGAAGTCAGATGGTGGAGAATGCAAGAAAATGCTGGAGAATGAACTAGAACGCTGGAGAATGCTAGAGAATGAGCTAGAACGCTGGAGAATGCTGGAGAATGCTGGAGAATGAGCTAGAACGTTGGGGAATGCTGGAGAATGAGCTAGAACACTAGGGGAATGCTGGAGAATGCTGGAGAATGAGCTAGAACGCTGGGGAATGCTGGAGAATGCTGGAGAATGAGCTAGAATGCTTGGGAATGCTGGAGAATGAGCTAGAACGCTGGAGAACGCTGGAGCTGACTGGTGAATCCTGGAGAATACATTCTCATCTTACACCAAATCGCATCAGAAGAAATACAGATAAACACATTTTAATTACACTGAGCTCACCTGAATTAACTTAACGAACCATAATCGGTCAGACCGGGTCATAATGTTATTAATGGTTATTGGTGATCAATGTTATTAATGTAATGTTATGTTGTCACTGTTATTAATTTTATTAATGTTAATAAATGTATAAATGTCAATTTTGTTATTGATGCTTTTAATGTTATTGGTGGTACTGATGCTAGTAATGCTATGAATGTTATTTATGTTGTTGTTATAAATGCCACCGATGTGGTTTTTTTGGGGTTTTTTTGGATACTGTATTTATCCCGGAGGAAATTATTTCTCTGCATTTAACCCATTCACCAAGTAAAGCAGTGGGCTGCCGTCAATGAGGCGCCCGGGGATTTTTTTTTGTTTGGTTGGGTTTTTTTTAATACTATCAGTGTTATGTTATTACATTTATTGGTTGTATTGATGTTATTATTGCTTTTGATGTTATTTTTCATATTCCTTTTTCTAATCAAATAAAGTCTCTGAACTTTCACTCCAGAATTGCATGTGTGAGCAGAGAAGAAGATATTTTATTGTGATTAAATGTAATTAATATTTTTTAGTTTTTGAACTGTTTCAACTTCACTTCACTTCACCTTCACTAAAGTTCTAATAATAAAAATGTAAAACAGATGATTCTGTTAACTTTACATATCGTAAACTTTTAGGTCCATACTGTTTTTAAACATCTTTTTTTTTTACAGTTTTGTTACCTATGTAAGTACAACGTAAGATCACTGATCATCATTAATGTTTGTGTTTTATTAATAGTGAGTCTGGACTTGCTCTCAAAGTTTAGGAGAATGACTCTGCATGTTCTAAGAGAACACATTTATACGCTGGAGGAACATCTGGATTCTGTCAGAGGGTCAGCCGGGGGAGCGCAGGGATCAGATGAAGCTTGGAGCAAATTCTCTGCAAACATTCCTTCCAGGAAACCAGACAAACCGGATTTCGCAGGAATACCGTGGAGGATTTTATCTGATTGACTAATGATGGAGCTCCATCGTCCACACATTTGAAGGCAATGCCTCTGTGTGTAGGTTATCTCTCCAGTCCCCAGACCTGCCTCGTCCTTGTCCTCGTCCCCGTCCTCGTCCAGGAAGAGCAGGGTCAGGACTTTAGCACCACTATCTCCTCCAGATTTATGGTGCCTCTATGCCTGCAAAAGCATCTGTTTTCTGTGGGAATGCTCTTGTTTTGACCCGATGTATCAGTTTGTTTTCATGTCCGGTGCTGATAGAAAAACAATAGCAGCATCAATCTGTCGAGAGACGGGTCAACAGGCAACAAAATTAGAAAACTAATTTGTAACTTGTTTCTCTCTCCAACTGCAACCTGTTCTCAGACCTCTGTGAATGTGTGTGTGTGTGGGGGGGGTTCAGGGAGAAGACAAGCAGGCAGAGGGATTGTGGGGGTGGTGCTGTGTGATCGTTTGGGAGTTCAGACACTGGTGGGTGTGGTTTTCTTGATCTTGCACATTTAGTTGAGCTCCAGCCTGCACTTCTGCGTTACTTCAGCTCCGGTTCTCTGCATTACGCAGGCATGGTCGCTCAAGTGACTGCCTCCCAGGTCAAGTGCCTGCTGATTGTTTTGGGCCTCATCTCGGTCATCCTGAACATTGTGCAGATATGCTTGAACTTAAACAGTGTTCCAAAATGCCACCTCCAGGTGCATGACAACGTTGCAACCAACCACACAGACCACGGCTCCATTTTTGCAGACCTCACGCCGCAGGAGTACCGCACCATCCGGGATTACATGTGGGACCAGAAAGACTTGAGGATTTCTCGCTCAGCCACTGCAAAGCCATCAGAAAACTTCATCTTCCTGATTGACCTCCAGCTTCCAAAGAAATTGGAAGCTCTGCACTACTTGGACGAGCACGGCCACAAACCCCAGCGCAAAGCCACGGTGGTGGTGTTCTTTGGGGAGTTCTCCTACCTCAAGGAATATGAAGTGAGTCCCCTGTCTGGTCAAATTCAGCACCGAGATGTCACAAAGGAAAGATACAATGTGGTGAGCCTCCCTTTCACAGCCAGGACGGTGACCATCGGAGAATACGTGGAGCTCTTCACATACCTGCATTTTGAGGTTTTTCAGAAGCTCGAGGTGGAACTGAAGGAAAGCTTTGGCTACATCCCAAGGAAGAGAAACTTGAACCCATTTGAAGGTATGCCCAGAGGTGTGAATGCAGGAGATCGAAAGACATGGATCTCCTTTTTCCGTGATGAAAGTGGGATGTACATTCATCCAGTGGGGTTTGAAGTCTTAATCAACCATGAGAGCAAGAACTCATCTAACTGGCGTGTGGAGAAACTGCTCTACAATGGCAAATACTTCGACACCATCGAAAGCTTCCGAGAGAGCTATAAGAAAGGCACTGTGGAGAAGATCGTGTTCAAGAAGATTCCCAACTACGCCTCACTGAAACCGAGAAAGAAGCCCAGCGGCTTGAGCCCGCAACAGTCTTATCTGCAGGGCAAAAGGTTTAGCGTGAAAAACAACCAGGTGATTTACCTGGACTGGAGCTTCGCCTTCGGTCTAAGCTCGCTCACAGGGATGCGTGTGTTTGATGTTCGCTTCAAAGGGCAGCGGATCGCCTATGAGATCAGCGTCCAGGAGGCCATGTCTGTGTACGGGTCCATTACACCCGGTATGATGCTCACAAAGTTCCTGGACTCGAGCATTGGAATAGGCCGTTTCGCACACGAGCTGGTGAGGGGTGTGGACTGCCCTCACGTGGCCACCTATGTTGACGTTTACCGCTATATTGACACAAATGTTACACAGCGATTCCGCAATGCCATCTGTGTTTTCGAGTATGACGTTGGACGGCCACTGAGGCGACACTTCTCCGACTTCTTCCACAATGGGTACGGTGGCCTGCCCAACAGCGCCCTCTACTTTCGCACCATCACCGCCATCGGCAACTATGACTACATATGGGACTTCATCTTCTACCAGAGTGGCTCCATTGAGGCCAGGGTTCATGCCACCGGCTACATCTCCTCTTCCTTCAAAATGGAAGGAAGCCTCCGGTATGGCCACCAGGTCGCTGAAAATGTGCTCGGAAACATGCACACACACTTCGTCAACTTCAAAGTAGATCTGGATATTTTGGGTGAGTGAGTTTATAATTAGTTCATTATTTAATTTTAGGAATTTTATTTTATTTTCAGATATTTGTATGTAATAATGTTAAGGATTCATATACAATAGAAAATTACTTTTATGGTGCAATATGTGAATCACTGTTATGTTCGTTCTCCAGTACATTCGATTCATATATGGAAACAGCATATTCATAAAACAGGACAGTCAATCAGGACAGAGCTCATTTATGTCACTTTTAAGGGCCCGGTAAAAAAAAAGCTGCCTGAACAGTTCACTGGGCTGGAAAGTGCTGGTGTTAAAAGTGTGACTGAATTAGGACTGTTCTTCAAAAAAGGGAGGACATGGAGGACATGGGTCCTTTAGATGGACATCCAGGGCTGGGATAAAGTTAGTTATAAGTTATAAAAACAACAATGACTATATGAAACAAATCATAAAGATTTAATAAAGATATAAAAACACATAATTTGGATATCAGACCCCAAACATCTCGGAAAGCTGGATTTCAGCTAAACCACCAGCTCGTCAGGTGAAGGTCTCATTAACCCTTAGTGTGCTTTAATAGGTGTCAAAAATAATTTCCTG
Organism: Bryconaethiops microstoma; assembly: GCA_037577275.1. Taxonomy (NCBI): domain Eukaryota; kingdom Metazoa; phylum Chordata; class Actinopteri; order Characiformes; family Alestidae; genus Bryconaethiops; species Bryconaethiops microstoma. The sequence continues at coordinate 9,410 of JBBJLS010052455.1, forward strand.
ACGAAGGACATGGCATTTGAGGAGGTGTCGCTGCCCTGGATGAGTGAGAGGAAGGCGAAGGTGCCGTACCTGGTGGAAAATAAGCTCAAGACTGAGCAGGATGCCGCACTGCGCCATAACGAGAAGAGCCCCCGTTACCTTCACGTGGCCAGCAACTCCACCAACCGCTGGGGCCACGAGCGCTCCTACAGGCTGCAGCTCACCAGCTTCGCTGGAGATCATCTCCCCGAGAGTGAGCCGGAGGAGAGAAGCATGTCCTGGGCTCGGTGAGAGACTGTTTCATACACACTTTTATTCAGAAACTGAATTCCTGCTGTTCACATTATATTTTCTGGCTGGATCCTGTGATCCATGATGTATCATGTCTCATCTCATGTCTCTGATCCCTCATCTCTGATTATCCCTCCTTTACATGAACAGACAGTGAATAAACACCTGAAGAACCGCATGTTGTGGTAAAAATGGAGACACAGATAAAAATTCATCATCCAAACAGCAGCGCTGTGATCTCCAAATTCTGCTGAGTCGTGATCTATTCTCTCAGGTACAAAGTCGCCATAACGAAGCACAAAGACGCGGAGCAGACCAGCAGTAGCCTGTACGGCCAGAACAACATGTGGGACCCAGTGGTTGATTTCAGCAAGTACATCGCGGATAATGAGTCCATTGAGGATGAGGTGTGTGTTCTTGGTATTGCATAAAAGTGCTGTTAATTCCTTTGAAATGCAGTTATTTATTCTGTATTACAGCCTATTAATGTAACCAATCTCTCAGTGACAGGACTGGAGGTCAAACAGTAAACTGCCCATTTTTGGAGCAGCTGGTGGCCTGGTGGTTAGGGAGCTGCCCATGTGATCAGAAGGTCAAAGGTTCAAATCCCAGAACTGCTAGTGGCATTACTGATGAAAGAATACAGAGAAAGAATTTCACACTGTTCACACTGTGTGCTGTGCTGTGGTGTGTTCACACAGGACTATAAGGGGCTGCTTTATTTCAATGGAACAATTAAAAACTCTGCAATTAATTCAGTGTTTTTGTAATATTAATGTCAGGTGGTCTAACCAAAACTCTACACACAACACAGAACCACTTTTATGGGATTCAGATTTAACTCACAAAACATGCTCGCCTGTAAAACTGTTCATTTAGTGAGAACAAGCTACTGGAATCCCACAGGTGTGTTATTTGCTTGTTTTTTGGCTGTGTTTTGATGTTTATGGTGAATTCTGATGTCCGAGCTCAGTGCCGACAGGGTCAGGACGGAGTTGTAACAGGGGTTGACGTTACGTTTTTGCTGTAGTACTCAAACGTGTACCTACATGATTTAACTGGTACGCACCAAAATGAAAAGTGTCCTCTGTGCAGAGGTCTGGGTGGTTCCGGGGGGGTGGGGTGTGCGAGACGGGGTCTGTGTCTCGGCGTGGTTCCAGGGGTGGGGGGGGGTGTGCGCAGTATGAGTCACAAATTAGGTTCACATTTGCGCTGTGAAGATTGAAAACTGGTGCGCATTTTGCGTACCACTTACGTCAATCCTTGGTTGTATCAGTGTTATGTAAGTAAAGTGTAACCAGTTTAATAATAATTATATAATATAATTAAATACAATATAATAAAAAATGCTGGTGTTCATAAGACTCATCACACACAGAGGTCATGCAGAGATCAGGTGCACTACAGACATAATATAAGCCTAAAGATTTACAGAATAAAAGTTAGATTTGAGATCAAATGAGGCGCAGGTTTGGATGAATCATAGCTGAACTCCAGAATTCTGATTTGTCCTGTAACCCCTGTTCTCCAGGACCTGGTCGCCTGGGTTACTGCAGGTTTCCTCCACATTCCGCACGCAGAGGACATCCCCAACACGGTTACCGTGGGCAACGGGGGCGGGGTCCTCCTGAGGCCACACAACTACTTCGACGAAGATCCATCCATCCAGTCCCCGGACGGCGTGTACATCCTGCCGGGGACGGAGCAGGACTGCGACTTGAACAGGGTGGCGTGTCTGGAGAAGGAGCTCTGCAGCCCAGCGCTGGAACCCTTCAGCTACAGCGGCTTCGAGGGGGTCATGAAGTTCCAGGAGTAACTCCTGACCTGCCCTGGACCTGGTCTCAGTTCACACGACTGGTCTCCAACAAACCGGGACAGACTACAGAAACAAACACTGTTTCTCTTTTAACCCTCTTTACTTTCTTTTCTCTCCGTTTCTCTTTTTTCTTCCTTGCTCTCCTTTTCATTCTTTACTCTTTTCCGTCTTAACTCCCTTTTCTGTCTTTATTCTCTTTACTTTCTCCTCTTTACCCATTTTCTCTTTTTCTCTCATTTTGTTTATGCTCTTTTCTTTTGTTTCTTCATTTCTTCTTTTTCTGTTTTTTCTCTCACAGTCGATCACCCAGAAGTGTGAACTTTGATTCTTTTCGAGGCTAATGAGCGCAAATCTAATCCTCCGCTTCTCCTCCAGTGCCTGATTATGGCTTCACTGTTTTAACTGGTTACTAAACTAACTAAAGAAAAAACTTCAGACTCGTGTCTGACTGACTGATTATGAAGAAAAATAGATTTTGAATCAGATTATCGCTTTAAATCACAGTCCAGTTGACTCTTAAACTGAACAGTTCAGTAACTAAAACCACATAAAACCACATTAAGTTCACTTTTTATTTCTAAGTCCGATTGTTATGTGTTATGGCTGTGTATTTGGAACATTTAGGGTTTTTTTATTATTAATATTTTAATCTGCATGGCTGCTGTGTGATGGTGATGTAAATGATACAAGGAATATTTTTTCTTTTTTGTGCTGTGAAAACATGGATTCTGCATGAACTGCTTTTTAAAATTAGGCATAGCTAATCAGAACAGAGCTCATTTACAAATGTCAGTCTTAAAAGGTGAAATATCTAACAGTGTGATTTACTCTGAGGGATAAAGAAAATGAAAGTACACAAATATCATAATCGAATATCAGGGAAAAGCTCTTTAAACTGATCATATCTGAAATGATCAGGGCAGTAAAAACTACTAATGGCCAGAAGTAGAACTGGCCTGTTTAATGGTGGGGAAACACAGATCTCCTCGAAATGAAATGCAGCTTGTTTTGAGACTCATCCCTGTTTGTGTTTGAACCATGAAAACCTAAACACTGAAATAGTTAAATCTTTAAATGTTGGTGTCAGTTATTGCCAAGCCATCCAAATCTAACCCCATCATACTGAAAAGTATGTGTGAGTGTGTAAGAGAAGCTTCATGCCTGTATTGTTTGAATGCATTGCAATACTTTCTGAGCCCCCATTCATAACAGTCGTCATCACTGTTTTTGATCTTGTCTGAAATTATTGATCGGTTTCATCAGAGGAACAATAAAAGACCCACGCGTATTTGACTAAAAAAGTGTTCTGTTATGAAAATGTGACCAAATGTAATCTTGTAATATGATGAAAAATAAATATCCAAAATAAGAAAAATTACTTCACCGGTTGCTGTCACGGCTGGGTGCACGGGGAAGTGAGGCGAGGCACATGTGCAGATTCCCTTTGATGGGTTTTTATTACAAAAACACAGGCTCTACACTACAGAAAACAAAAAGGCACTAGGGCCTAACAAAGAACACTGAACTTAAGACCCAAAAGGAATCGGGAACATGAAGACAAGAGTGAGGCAAACATGAAGCCCGGAGTGAGGCGGTTGACCAGCAACTAAAACTCAAGGAACTTAAATACTAAACATACAGAGCCTTTAACCAATCATCAAACTCAATCATTGAACTAAAACACAAAACACCTGAGGCTGTGACTGTAGACACAAACAGAACTATAGTTTCAAAATAAAAGTCCTAAAACCAAAAACACAGAGACCTGACAGTTGCCTCATAAGTTTTCTTGCCAAATAAGGAAAATCTAAAAGACAAAAAAATC
>JBBJLS010052466.1:0-13319 GCA_037577275.1 Bryconaethiops microstoma
AATCTGAAACCAAACCTGTGTTCTTCTAACCAGCTCACAAAATATCAACTACTTTTTAGAAAAAAGGAAATCTTGATTCTTTTTTACTGCTTTCTTGTGAGTTTATTCTAATGTTCACTTGTGTTTTTGTTGACAATAATAAACCACTGCTGATATAAACATATTCAAACAATTTTCATAGGTGCCTAAAACCTTTGCACAGTACTGTATTTCTGTCATGTTGCATAACTGTGCATGTGACTAATAAAGAACCTTGAATCTTGTTTTTTATTTTCATCACCCACAATGACGAGTCGGCGTACAGAAATGTTTAGCAACTGGATATCTGTTGCAGTGAGAACAATTAGTCTCTGAATGAGAATAAAACTAATGTTTATCGACTTCAGTAAAACTTGCTTCAGCCACACACCACTCAGCATCAACGGCTTCATAGTAGAGACAGTAAAGAAGACCAGGTTTCTGGGAATGCACTTCTCAGATGACCTCACCTGACCCACCAACACCTCCTCCCTCACCAAAAAGACACATGTACCACATTGCACATTTTTACTAATTTAGAGTTTATATTTTATACGTGTATTCTGTACTCTGGAGCCATGCTGAATCATCTTACTGTATACATGTTTATAGCTGAGACGACAATAAAAGTTTCCTTTGACTTTGAATTTTGACTTTCACTTCTGGTCATATTGATATTTTTCATATGGAACACTTCTTTTTTTAGCACTCTCTCTTTCTCGACTATCTATTTCTCTCACTATTGCTCTCTACCTCTCTTACTTACTCTTATAAGTAATCCTATCATTCGGGGATTGAACTGAGGCAGTCATGTTTGCATGGTGAGGCCACTATTAGCCTGATTCCTGCTCAAGCCATCTGGCCACAGTGTTACAATAAATAATCTCTGGCTGTGTTTGCAGTCTGACATTTGGACCATCGAAGTGAGGCAGAGTTAAACCAACTACTGGCTGAAACAGCTCACGCTGGCTGGCTGCAGATGGATTATAGTTGTTGATATACAGGACCGGTTTCAGTGAATGGTAGAGATTAGCAAGCTGTTTAAAGGCTGAATGAGAGTCAGCATTTATTCCAGTCATTAATAGTCATTTATGTGAAAGAAGGCCATTTCCAGCTAATCAAATAATGAGTTAGTGTATGCATCCATAACACGACTGTCATATTTCTGATGTCCTGTATAGACGCATATTTAATTAGGCTCATGTGAAAGTACTGGAAGAACTGCTGCTTACTGCATTACTGGCATTACGCTTTGCCACAATATGGTCTGACCAAAAGAGTTGATTAACCATGCTTTTGTTTGTTATCTATGTGAACACAGTGGATGTTTCAGATTTTCTGACCAATAACATGAAGCTGGGGCAGGCTCTCATTACCCTTTAAACAAAAGATGAAGAAAAAAAAAAAGTAAGAAAAGTAAAATGTGCTAGCACAAGGGGAGAAGAGACATAGTAATTGCAAGCTTTACAGAGTCTTAATAGCTTGCTGTTTCTCAGCATAGCCTATTTCAGTGTTTTCCTGCAGTCTCTTCTGGTCCACCTCTTTCTCATACCCAGTATCTCTTTCTCTACAGAACAGATATTCAAGTAACAAACTGCTGAGGGTCAAAACTGGTCAGTGATTTGTAGCATTTAAAACATGCATTATGACCCACTCGTCATCAATCTCTCTCTTTCTGTCTCTCTCTCTCTTTCTCTCTTTCTTTTTCTCATGCTGGCCTATATCAAAGGGCACAACATTGGACTATAAATGTTCTAAATGATGTAGGATGCAAGGGCTGTTGATGTATATCAACAATTTATTACATGTCAATTTCACAATATGTTGAAAAATCTTTCACAACATTAGAATGTAGAAACCCGCAATTTACACTACATCAGTCTACCCTCAGGTCAATCCTTCTAGCATTCTGTCTGAAATAAAGCTACACAGCTTAATGAAAATATACAGCCTGTGTGAACAGTATATAATACCTTATATGGACTCATGAATGTTGTTTATGAAACGAGTATTATTCTCATTTACATTAACAACCTTAAAATTTTTAAGGTGAAAATACACTACTATCAGGCTCGTGTAGCTTACTTACTACTAATTGCTCTGTTTTTTAGGATCAGTGAGGCAGAATACATATGAATCATTATGTGGATGCAGACTTGTGGCTTCCAGCCAGTTAACATAATCTGCTTTTTATGGCTTATCCTCTGCATTTGAGGTGATTAAAACATGAGTGATGAAGAGTATCTCCTGCTCTTTACAGAATGGGCTATGAAACGATACAGGAGAAAAATCAATACAACAAAGGAGGCAGATATTTTTGTGCTGAAAAATAGTATCAATACTTGGCAACCAAAATATCTGTAAATGAAGTATTTAATGAGAAAATAAATGACCTACATATTTCCCATCCCTGGTCATAAAGACACACTGTCCTGCACATTTGAGTGTTTTCACTGACCCTCACATACCTGATTCATCTAATTAGTTCATTAACTACTCCCTACAGAGATAGAGTAGGTGTGTTAAAGCAGGGAAAGCACTAAAATGTACATGGCAGTGTTCTTCCAGGACCAGGGTTGGAAAACACTACTCTAGTGCCACCATTACTTGTGTACCAGGCACTTCTCATTTTATTACAGAATTTTCATCACCATTCTGTTTATTTCCTGTTTAAAAAAAACAAAAAAAAACATTGATTTGCTCATTTCAAGATGTGTTACTACGTCTGACCTTCTCTCTTCCTCCAAACCTTTAATAGATGTGTAAGAAGACGAATTGAAAGAGGTTGCCTCAAACACCAGAGACCCACTGAGAGGAAAAAAAATGAGAAGGGGGCAGCATGTTGAGAGAAAAGAGACTGTTCTTCCTCTGCTTGGTAACACCATGAAACAATTCATCACTGTTTAAACAGAGTCAGCCAGCAGCTACGAAATTGGTTTCTGAGTTTCTGGCTAAGTTACCTGTTCTGAGAGTCAGTTGTGCATCTTTAATTGTAGCTTCAGCCTGCTGTCAGCAGGCTGTCAATATGTGATGCTGATGACACCTTGTAAACAATATGTAGGTATTGCTTAATGCCACCCATCATGCAACTCAATGTATGTGTGAGTTAGTGCATGTAACAGAGACATACTGCCTTGCAGGGCTGCAATATATAAACAGAAGAGATCTGAATAACAGAACAATTCCATCTTTTATGAAACCACAAACTTGTGGGGAAACAAATTACTGTATTATTATTATTATTATTATTATTATTATTAGTATTATTATTATAGTAGTAGTAGTAGTAGTAGTATTAGTAGTAGTAATAGTAGAAAAAGAAGAATAATTCCAAAATCATCACTGGAATTTCATTTTAATTCATATTGTTTTCATCACTGGAACTTCATTTTAATTCATTTGAATTAATTTTAATTATAGTCACCTCTCTATTAACTATTCTAAGTAGTATGCACTTTCTCAAGACTATTTGAGGTATTTTAGAACAGTTATGCCTATTGGTATCCTGTATTAGGTACAATTTACAATGCTGACATTTTTGTGTGGTAATTTTTCAGCAAGATGTATTATATAAAGATTTTGCCTAGTTTCAATTAATTTAGAAGCTATTATTTAACATAACTGTGTAGTCATGATATAATCAACAAGTAATTAAAAATTATTTTTTTATTGATGAAATGAGCACTGTGATTGGACCAGCCGAGTATCTGCAGAAATGAGGAGGTGAGGGGTGCAGAGGTTTTCAAATAGATGCTCAGACACACCCATCCGCACACACAAGAAAAATGCTCTCTCATCTAACCATTCCATTGCACCTGAGCTTTGTATCTGGCCAAACCCTGGTAATGATATGTTGACAGATTCAGTGATTTTATGTGATATAGTCCTAAATATTCTAATAAAATATTATGCAAATTCCCAATGTCATATCAAAACTAGAAGGTAAGATAAACCTTTATTAGTCCCACAAGTGGGAAATTTGCATTGTCATGGCAGAAAGTGGACAGAAACAAAGAACAGCAAAAATTAAAAACAATAGAACAGCTGCCCTTTACTGCTGGTGCATGTTTAATAAAGAACATACTAATAAAATTACCTGGAGTAAAATCCTGTTGCACTAACAGGCATTCAAGTTAAGAAAAAATTTAATATTTCAGTGACACGAGGTTTTGGTTGGGACAGCGGCAAAATGAATGTGAACTATATTATGAAGTACACTGTCAATGCGTGACAAACAGTAAGTCTGCTGAAAGTGTACTGTACAACACTACTGTACAACAATACTACAGTACTGTATAACAACACTATATATGTATTTTTTTATATAACAGTATACACATATATGTTTGATTTTGATGTACTGGTTGCATAAGATTCCGTACATCAGTTGCTGGTTTGCTACATTAGTATGTATTGAACGCTGGGTGAACTGAGTGCAGCAGACTGTATGAACTCAACACCCCCACCTATTCCACTCTCTCATATTAGTCTCTGCATTTAACCCTTCACTGTCCATAGGTCCCCTGGGGCTTTCAGCTCTCATACCATGACCCACTTTCACTCCATCTCTGAGGATGTTCACTTAAAGAGACAGCCATTTATCCAACCGTAGATTATTTCACTCCACCATTTTCAACACCTAATCTAACCAAAATCCTTTGTCGTAGATGTCCCTGCTCAATGTTATTTTCAGATGTTTGTGCTTAATTTTAAATCAACCTAATGGTTAAAATTATTTTATCTTGAATTATCTAAAAGACAGATCTGGCATTGCAATTAATTTAACACTGGTTATGTTAGGCACAATTTGATGTCTTTTTTTTTAAACAGCAACAAAACACAATATTATAATGTACACTGATGTTCGTTAACAGTGTGCTATGGTTGCTTTCCAACATAACGACATTGCATTTATAAAGAAATTCAATTCATTTGATGTGTGCAGTCATATGAGTTTATACTGATTATTTTACAATTGATACAAATGTGGTTCAGCCTATCGGATTTTGGAACTGCAAGTGTTTATATTTAAAATCTGCTATAACATTTGCTGTAGAGACCTCTGTTTGTTCATTCTGGCCCAATTTATTGAAGCTCCAGTAAGACCATCTCTTCTATTGGACACTTCACTGCAGCCGAATGCTTTAAATTAAGTTGCTGTTTTTTCCTTGAGACTGCATCTTTATAATTGAGCTGTCACTGTTGATGAATAGATACCATATATACCGTATGTATAGCGGGGCAAATTACATCACCTCTATCAGCCATTTAATATGTTATTATGTGCATGGACTTTGAATGTATAAGATGTAGCTCTTGTGAGAACCTGTCCTTGTTATGGCTGTGCATGGCTGTCCTTGAAGAACAGTGAGACGTGAGAGACAATGCTCAGGGGCACCTCCCTGAGACACACAGTCCAAGGACAGAGCTCACACACACACACACACAAACAAACACACACACACACACACACACACACAGTCAGCTGTGTTTCTACTGTCCTCTATATGAAAGGCTCCAGCATGCTGAGTCATGACGCAACAGCCTCATCTCCAGCTCCCTGAGCAGAACAGTCCAATGAAAACACAGCGTCTCTGACTGAGCAGAGGACAGCGATGCTGTGGCCCTCTTCCTTCACATTAGGGTCAAAGTGCATTCAGATATACCAGGGATGTTCTACAAATAGGTGTGAGTGCAGTCAGACTTAAAATTAGGTAACACTAGAGGGGAAGATGTTTACGCAGTTATGGGTGTCAGTTTTGCCTTAAAGCACTCATCACTTCCATTATAAAGGATAGAATAAAACTATGCTGCAAGCTCAAAATTCACACTCAGTTTGTTTGAAAAATTTTGTTAACCCTGGTCTCCAGTTTGATGATTTAGCTGCTCAGAAACTCTGATCCGTTAAATGCCAGGTTTTGTGCTTGTGTCTGCGTATTGCCGAATCATGCTGGATGTCCAGGACCGAAGTTGTCCTAAGACAAACACGACAACAAAATTTCCTGTAAGTATCAGAATTTCCTGTAAATGCCAGAAACTATATAATTCATTGATCATGAAGTAATTATGATGAAGCAGGACATGTGGAAAGCTTTGATATAAGTGCATCCTCGCTATCATATATAAAAAAAAAAAAATCAATTTTCTCTTTTTTCCCAATATCTGAAAATGTCAGCTACACTCACCAGGAATAAAAACAGTACTAAACTGTATAATTCTGTGTAAAAATACAGTCTCTGGAGTAGTACCCCCAAGATTGTGATTCATTTGTTTTAAGATTTTAGGTTTTGTCCTGAAACCATTGTATTTTTTATTTGAAAAAGCAAATGTTGTGAATCTCAGCTATATTTTTAGAAAGTGAAGGAGCTGTACCTTTAAAACTAATTTAAGGTACACAATTGGACCTCAAGGACTACTGTGTACTTTTGAGGGTATACGAAGAACAAGAATGTACCTGAGCATTTTCCTTTGTTCTGAAAGCACACTCTTTACATTACACAAAGAGACATTGAACAATGTCTTTACTGTGTTTTATAAAGACAGCAGTCATATATTGAACAGTGCCATGTTTAACACCAGACTTCCTTTTATTAGAGGTTAGTTGGTGATAATATATATATGCTTTTTTGAGTATAATGTGAATCAGTATTTAAGGAATACTGACCATCTGCATGTTTCATTACAACTTGAGCATAATTACTCCTGTTTAACTGGATGTGGTGCAGCAAGTGAAACACTGAATGAATACAATTATACTCGCTTGCCCCTAATAATCACTACATTTAAAAGTGCTTCTATTCCAACTTATGAAGATGAAAAAAAACAAAATGTTGTAATGCATAATGTGTACACATATTTTTGTGTTATCCTACCTTCTACACGGACACATGCTGGAATTCTGCTCATGCAGTTTATGTAAAGGATTAGTAAAATGTTTTGCCTCCCCAAAAAATGCAAAGTAATGTGACGTCTGTGCTCATTGTGAAGCCCTGTTTTTGCATTTCCTGGGTGGCACCATGGTTCGAATTATGGGGGGTATTGGTGGGTGCTGTACCCCCTGGTCGAGACCCAGGACCCCCCCCCCCCCCAGGGGCAACTATTCGTATTGACGCGGTAGTGGACCATAATGGTCAGAGAAGTGTTATGAAGTCAATACCCAACAATTATGGTGGGGTAATTCAAACTCTGGGTGGCATCCCCTGCTTTTATATTTTATACAGGCTCTACCTGTATACCTTTAAATGTCTTGTGTATCTGATATGTGTGAAGGAAGCCCTGCAGTGACTGGCCGTTCGACATATTCAGAACACAAAGGCCCAAACACACGGACACAAGTGTGTCAGTTTAATGTGCTCTGCGTCTCTTTCACTGCAGAAGAGTCATCCAGGCAGCAACTGTATCTTCTATCCCCCGGTCTGATTTATCTCTCCCCTGAGCTCTGTGCTTGGGCTCATTTTCATAGCCTAGCAATAATGCTTGTGTGTACATCAGGAATTCTGGGTAAAGTATTCCCTATAGAGACAGCAAGGAGATCTCCCTGTCATTATCCTAAAGACAACACTTTTAGTGCTAACTCAGTCTCAGCTCAATTCACTCCAAAACTGAGGACATCTCTAAAAGCAGATAGTCAGTCACTTCCACACTTGCCAACTACAGACAGAACTGCCACCACTTCAGATGGAAAAGAGAAGGAAGAGGCAAGAGCTCCATAAATGGCGTCAGCAAAGACGTAGTGTACTGTAGCAGTAACTTGCACAGTGACATGCAATTTGAAAGTGTGGAGAATACATTGTGCTCAGGTACAGTATGAGTGCAAAGCAACTATAATATTTTAAGCCAACACTGCCTCTGCAATAAAGGTCTAGTAATGCGTGACATTGCTATGTGTGTTTTGTAATGGCTGCTGTGTAGGCTGGATGGTGGGAGTTTTCTAATCTAAAACATGGTCCAACAAGTGTATTGCAGCTACATTCACATCACGCCCCTGAAGGAGATGTAACCATTTAACCTTTTCATACTTCGGTTATTTAAAGGTTTCAAACACAGCCCCGTATGTGTCAACTTGGAAAAATGTAATTTTAACCTCCAGTATTTTGTGCAAAAGAATAGATAATGAAATAAACTGTTTTAACAATTCCTCTTTTGCAACATTGTCACCAGTCCATCCACATGCACTTAAGTGTTTCCTGCTTTATCAGTTGTGCAAGCAATTGAGACATTTCCATTTAGCAGTAGCCAGTCATGTGTGCTTCATAAATTGGATTTATCTGGAGAAATTGTTTTTTTTTTGTTTTTTTAAACAGTCTTGCTAAATTAAGTCATTTTTATTGTCATTTTAACCATATACCAATACACAGTGAAATCAACAACTTTTTCTGTAGTCTGGCAATGTGTCTGTTCACAGCTTGCATTAAATGGCATCCCATATGTGGACGCTGTCCATGTATAAAAGTGTAATTGCATTTATGATCACTGAAGTAATTGACCAGGGAGTCTGATTGGATCTGTATGTGTGTATGGAAGTGCCAGCTTTTCTATTTTAGAAACCTCTCTGTGTGTACTCTAACGTAAGTCCACAAACACAAAAGCTGAACGATTTGTCTCTTGTGAGGACCACACACGGCTCTACCACCAATCCTGACTGTGATTTTAGCCTATACTGTTCTGTAGTTCAGTTGTGGCTGCTTTTCTTTTTCTTGCTTATCTTTTCTTCCAAACAAATCAAACAAGTCTTTTTTATCACATGGAGTTTATTGCATACTCCTTACCTCTCATGTCCTTTGATCAATCATGTGATCTAAAAAGCATAATATTCTGGTGGAACAAAACCTTGTATCTCCAAAATATTTTTATGGGAAATGTGAGTTAAAGTATTTTTGAACCACGCCTGGTTAATTTATCATGACCTGTTCACGCAATTTGTAGAGCATGTGATATTTTCAAATTATGTCAAGAACTACAAATGACAAGAGAGACACAAGGTTTCGTCCCAACAACAACAATAATAATAATGTGTTCTCTGATGTGCTTCTAGTACATATCAAGGCACTGTGAAACTGCAAAAAACTGCAATACGGAATTCTGTCCAATTCATTCAGCCTTAATATATGTCATGTATATTGTGCACAGTTTTTCTCATTTTGGCCAAACCAGCATTTGGAAATGTGTCATATTTAATGTGAGCTTATTAAATCTCACATTTGAAAGTCAAGGGCTCTTTGGATTTCCTTCTTTTTTTTTTTAGAATTTTTACAAATAAAATAAAAAAAATTGCAAACAAAAGAGCTAACAAGGTTTGTTTCCCTTCTCCTACACAGATACCAATCTTTTCCTACCACAGCGATATCTGGGTGCAATTTATCAGTGATTCTCTACGCAACTAATCACATGCTCTTTTCCCCTTGATTAACTCTGTAGTAAATCAAAATCTACCAGCATTTAAAAATTAAACGTTTCAAAAAGGATGCGCTTCTGTCTTGAATAAAGAAAAAAGCAAAATGAAAAAGTGCAAAATAAGGCAAATGAAAGGATAGATTTGTTCAAAAGATAATGGCAAGAAAAGTGACTCTCTGAGCCATTCATAGCTCATTGTTTTGGCCCAGTTCTGGAGCTGTCTTTACAACTACACCTTCATTCAGCGTGCACGACTACATCCTTTTTACCTTCACAGCACAGCAAATTCAGTTTTTTCTATAATAAGACAACAGCTACAGGCTTTACAGAGGAATAAGTAAATAAATAAATATAATTTTCACATTTCCACTGATTTTCACCAGATCAGGCATAATGCAGGGTTATGTGAGCAGTGATAGAACAACATCTGTCTTGTATACCCAAATGTTGATGATTAAGCACTCCAGCGCTGTGTTAGTATGGCCGACACACAAAATACAGACTGCATCTGATGAAACATCTCTGTCATGCACGACGTGATAACCAGAACATTATCACGGTGCATTATTGACCCATTTGCTTGCTCTGTTTCCATCATTTTAGCTATTGATTCATCTTCAATGCAACTCTTATCATACAGAAGAATGTGATGTTCTACTACTACTCTCCATCCACCAATTGTCTCCATTACCCAGCCATGTTATATAGCAGTGCAGGAGGCAGAGAGATGAGCATGAGCTGAGCCCATCCCCCATCCACACGCACCATCGCTGTGTGTGTGTGTGTGTGTGTGTGTGTGTGTTTAAAGGGAACAAGGTCCTGCATGTCCTACCAAACCCATCCACAACACATCACTAAGTGGAACAAGAATTTATTTCAACTAACAGGTGCTGAATTTAGGTATTTCTTTCTTTTATAACCGCACATGGAGGCAAATACTACAAACACCTATTCCCACAAGACTGCACATGGCAAATATTAGGCCTACTCATTATGATCATTTAGTCTAATTAAAATGTAACGTTTATTAGACAGCAGCTAAGCTTCATAACGAAGCTCCATATTGTTCATTTTAAGGTGCAGTCCTAATGCACCTGCAGTGATATGAGTAAAGGCTTAAAAATGATCAATTCTACTGCAAGTGCTTCATCCACAGGCATCTAAATATTTATTTCTGTCCAACACCTCAAGATGTGAAAATGTGAAGAATGTATTTAGTATAGATCTGGGGTCAGGTCCTTACTCATTCAAGCTGATACAGCTTTTTTTCAGCCTTTGTTTGATCCCTAAACTGCCCTTAAAAGCCCTCATATGTCCTTAGTCTCTAAGGGATGGGGGGGGGGGTCTGTGGGGTAGCATATCACAGACACACACACACACACACACACACACACACACGCACGCACGCTACACTCCTTTTAATGTTAGATCTGCCAGAGAAATTCAGCATTCAGCCGTCTGAACTGCCTCTCTGAGGAAATCAGGGAGTGTGTAATGTACTGCTGGACAAATATGGAAAGCGGAAACTGAAAACACACACACACACACACACACACACGCACGCACGCACGCACGCACACACACACACAAACACACACGCACGCACACAAACACCACACATACACACACGCACACAGACACCACACATACACACACATGCACATACACCCCCCACCCCACACACACACAAATACACAAACACACGCATTCACACACAAATACACAAACACACGCATACACACACACGCGCTGCGCATTTTGCAGCCTTGCGGAACCACATGGACAAACGGGTTCATATTTTTTTTATCTGACTGAGATGTTCTTCTCATTCGCCATCCTCTTGTTCCTCCTTAAAACAACATAGCATCTCCACTGGTGCGTCTTTCGTAACCTGCTTCTGAATTTAAGGTGGAACAGACAACTCCAACGAGGAACCAGCTCGTGATTTTGCTCCCATATTGGTGTCCACGAGGGCTCTGACTCTGTTAATGCACCGAATGCTGTCTTCCATTCACCATCATTACTGCAGCTGCACCCACCACGATGCACCACACTGCTATCATACGCTTCATTAAAACCTACAACGCTCACACTCACGCACAAATACGCACACGTACTGGACGTTTCAGTTGCGTCTCGCTCTCTCTTTTCTTCTCTGCGTGATTGTTCAAGAGCGTGTCGTTTTACAGCTGTTTCTCCATTAGCTGCAGTTTAAACGACACAATCGGAACAATTACGCAGAGTAGAAAAGAGAAAGAAAGCAACGGATAGAGGAAATACGCAGGGACGCACATACGCTCACTCACACACACACACACACACACACACACACATTGGAGGCCTGAAACATCTTGTCGAATGCTCTTCTTGTCCGCAGATGGTGTGATCTGTATCAGAGAGGGTGTTAAATGCACTGGGGTGCACTTACTTTCGCCGACCACCGCCTTTAGTCCGATGGGTGCCATGATGCTGCTGCTGAGTGATGGAGAGCGTCTCCTGCCTCCTCTCTCTCTATCTCCTTCTCTCTCTCTCTCTCCGTCTCTGTGCGTGTGTCTCTCTCCCTCTCTGCTGCTCTTCTGTGGTGGAGACTGCGGAGGCTCCGCTCGGGGAGACGTCACTGGGCCCCGCCCTGCAGCACAAACACACACTCCAAAACTACAGAGCGTTTAATCTGAATATTTATCTATCCATCCATCCATTCCTCCATCCCTTCATCTATATATCTGTCCATGAGTCCGTCTGTGCATGTGTAGTTGTATCTGTCTTTCTGTTTGTCTATCTATCTATCTATCTATCTATCTATCTATCTATCTATCTATCTATCTATCTATCTGTGTCTGTCTGTCTTTCTGTCTATTCATCTGTATTTTAAGGTTTCTGTTACCTTTTAAAAGGTAAAATATCTGTGCTTCATTCTCTCCTATATGTTTTATATGTTTGCTTATAGTTAACTGTATGTGTTGTTTTTATTTTATTTTCATATGTAATTTTCTGTAAATTTTAATATCCCCTGAATGTTTATTTACTTATGTATGTATTTTTTGTGTTAACGGGTTTCCTGCTTCACACATTTCTACTTGTTCTGACCATACCATTTAATGAGAATCTCTATAACCCATTATTCTGTCTATTGTGATACTCGTTCCACATTTTAAGCATGTAGAGATAATGAGTTCTGTAGCAGTGTTCTGCTGTCCTGTGGTGCTTTGTTTCCCACCTGTACTGGTATAAAACAATTATGATGTCATTTTGTGAAGATCTTGCCTTCTTATAGTGTTTAAATTACATCCTTTCATAATTATGCTATACATTTTTTTTGCTATGAGTGATGAATTGAAATAAACGATTTAAAATGAATACAGTTTAATAATTGGCTAATTTAAACTGTGGATCAAAGTTTGTACCAAAAGTGTCCACAAGAGGGAAGCACAGCACTTTATTTCCAAACTCATTTTAACTCATTTTATTTCTAAACTTTACACACCCTATCAGTTGTGTCCTAATTTTAAATAGTATTTAGTGTAGAAGTAGGGAGTTTGGGACGCTGTCCCATTCTATCTATAATCCTGCACTAATACCCCAAGACTATAATAAATGTGAAAATTCTTAATGACATTTAGTGTCACTTTCTGGCCAAACACAGATGTTTAATCCTGGTTAGCTTGTTAAACTTTATTAACTTTATTTCTTTATTTCTGGAAATGTACATATGATACACGCATATTTATTCTGGAAACTATGATAATATTTTTATGAGGTTTTTTTGTTTAGGATGTTGTTTCTGTCATCTTTATTATCCACTTATACTTGCAATGGTTAAATGAATGAATAAATGAATGAATGAATAGATAGATAGATAGATAGATAGATAGATAGATAGATAGATAGATAGATAGATAGATAGATAG